>PNRQ01000105.1:0-115993 GCA_003439915.1 Trichoderma atrobrunneum | reverse complement strand
CCAGTCACCCGCCACATGGGACGGCGGTAGTTTGGCGCTCCCGCTGCGGCCCTGGAAGTGTGACTCAGGCAGCGAGCCCAGGATGGCAGCCTGACGTGTCTGGCAGACGCAAAGGCGGAGCCGTACAAAAGGCGGTCTCGCCGCTGGGGCTGGAACTGGGATGATGGGAAGGGGAAGGGAAAGCGGCCGCTTGTCCTTGATCTCGTCCTCGACAGGATCCCGGCTCGACGACGGCGACGCTGCTGGTTGCGGGGTTGCCTCGGGCTCGACCTCGACCTCGACTCGGACGGGGCAGAAGCAGCAGCAGAAGCAGAAGCAGATGGGGCTGCTGGATTCGGCAATGGAGATGGACTCATGCCAGCCCTTGCAAAGGACGGGATTTTCGTATGACTGGGACTGGAGTCTGGAGCTAAGACTTTAGCCAGGGCTGCTGGTAAGGTAGGTAAGCTTAATTAGCATCGATGGGCCCCAAAGCAGAAGCAGAGAGACGCGGCGTCAACAGCTGAGGCGTCACGGTTCGTGGTTGCAAGCAGCTCGTCCCGCAAGTGGGACACAGCGCCGTTCTGTCCTGCTGTTGGCTGCTGGTCTTTTCTCCCGACAGTCGGCTCGATGGTGTAAGAGGAGGAGACGCAATTGGGTGACGTGGGGGAGTAAATGTGTGTGTCTCCTTTGGGGGTAACATGACGACGTCAAATCAGCTTCATGGACTTTTGGTAGCAGCAAGCAAAGCAAAATGCTACCAAGACTCAGTTAAGATGATTGGAAATACTACTAGATCACGATCTGCTTTCAAATTCCATTCACAAAAGTGCACTCATCACAGTCACATAGGGCAGGGACGCTTAGACGGTACGACTTGAAGCCACGCAAGGCTAGGCTCCGCAACCAAGTTTTCTTGTAAGTCCGATACTTTATAACACATACCTCCGAGCATACGACTCAACTTACGTTGCTCAAGATTGAATCTGCTAAAAAGGACCTCTCAATATTTTTGCCCAACTCTGATGTAAAAAACCACTCATTTATTTCGGAATAAAAGACCAATGCGGAATAATAACATGGCAACATACGAGCTCAGATAAAATCTCAATCCCCTCGGATCAAGGGTGCCGATACTTCGGAGAGTTTAGGGAAGCCACATTCACATCCAATCATGATGGCTACGGTTCGTACTCTTAGTCACCATTTACAAAATAATTATGGCACTGTAAAACCAAATACAGGTTCAGGTTCCTTGTCCTTACTGCTACCATGCTTGTCCCAGCCCCACGAGCGCTGCTTGCTTCCCAACTTGGCAATTTGTCTCTCATTGGCAAGTATACGAAATAGACCAGGGTGGCCCTCATAAGGCTTCAATTACCCGGTAGACACGTTATGGTCACAAGGGCACGGCAAACTTTGCGATAATTTTTTTTCTCCTTTCCAAAAGGCTCCACGGAACCCACGGAGGAATTGGTCTCGAAGGATTCGGCTAGGCATCTAGCTATAATCCGATGCGTGTATTACTTCGGTGCTTGCCGCCTACCAAGTTTCACGGCGATCATCATGACCGAATAGACGTGCAACGATTGATGGACTATTACTCGTATACCGGAGCCTAAAAGATGAAACCTGCAACCAACGAAGGCAATCTCGGCCGAATTGACAAGGCGCCGACGACTTGAATTGGCATAGCAAACATTTGTTTCACATGTAGCTCGTTTAAAACAAGGAAACAAGAATACCCAAAAGTGCTGCCTTGCATGTAATATCCTTGCATGTACAATAGGTATCAGCTCGCCGTAATCAAAACCTCGAGATGCCCCGATATGACAAGCCACACACCGGCATTTCCCACACAACACAGATCGGGACTTGTTTCGACCCACCATCGCGGATCTCGCTGGGACGGTCAAGTCCGCACAAGGAACTTTTGTCCAATTTCCCATTTACACCTTGGGAGTCATACATATGAAGAGTCACAAGAAGTGTGATGTGGCTTAGACGTCAAGTGCTAGCTAGTTTGCCAACTTACATACACGTTAATTTGTGCACGATGGAGTTCGTTGTCCCTCAAAAGGGGAGCGTATCCTCAAAAAGGAGCGTATTCTTGTATTCTTGCCCCCAATAAGTCCCAAAACGAACAAACTTGCCCCAGAAAAAACATCGGGGTAAGCCCGATGCTGGAACACTAGCACACTTACACGTTGCCGTTTAAAAGAGCCTGGAGGGCAGATGACTTCGATGCTTATTTGCCTCACAACAAAAAGAAATTACAAAGTAGGATCGAGATGTCCACAAAGAGCAAAGAACGAGAATGATCAGCTCCCCCGTGAATAACTACGCAAAAAAGAGTCATCAGTCACGCAGCGGCATGAACCCGCCAGCTCTTTACAGCGTCCAATTGGATTCGAGCCGTTAATCTGCGTGAAAAGAGGATCCATGTGACCGTTCAGCCCGCGTACTTCCGGCGATGGCATCAATTCCTGCTAGGTTGCCAAACTCTCTGCGTGATGGAAGCAAGAAAAAGTCAAAAAATCTGTCCTTTTCGATCCGAAAAGTGTCCTTTTGTACGGAGTAGAGACAACATGGATGCGTGATTGCAGTGGTGTTGTGCAGTAGTAACTGCATGTAGAACTAGGCAGCCTGATAGCCTATCGTCAATCACTTGGGAGCTCAGGATTTTTTGTAGTGCGCAAAAGAGCCAATTGAACTTCAACACCATCGCCAACATTCAAAAATCCCTTTGCCCAATTGCCATGTAATCCGCGTATTCCGATGGATCTTTTCGCAACAGGCTTCAATGCCTGGAACCAGCTTTCCATAGAGCAAAAGATCCTCACAGACGAACCTCATGACCTCTTCGCCTTTACAAAAGTTCTTTCAGCAACAGCCATTGAACGGCCAGTCTCGCGCCTCACTTACACGATTGGTATATTCATCTCCATCTCCATCAAATAACATATCATATCATCCCATCCCATCCCGACCACTCAACGCCAAGAAATCACATAATCCCCCAAAAACTCCGATTCGGACTTCCAATACTGACAAAAGGCCCTTTCTGCAGTTCGACAAGATGGGCGCCTCATCGTCGCCGGTCTTGCCCCCGAACCTCAACACCTCGAGCTGCTCTACACGTCAGCCGAAGACGCCTCTGGACAAATCCTGACCATTGTCCAAGACCAGAATACCCACGACAGCAACAAGCTCGTCAAGCATTCGTCAGTATCATCCCCCAAACCTGACGCCATCTTCCCTTGCACCCCTCCAGCGACGCAAATCGCCGCCTTCAGCACCGGCTTCGTCATCCTCCACTCCAACGGCACCGTCTCAACTTTTGGCGACTCTCGTTTCGAAGCTTGTCTAGGAAGAGACATCGATCCGCCAAACCGGTAAGTAACCTCGCTCCTACTCCCCAAAGGAGCAGCCTCTCTCTCCTTCGCCGGCCGATTCCGGACCCTTTGGTCCAAGCTGACCCCCCAAAAAGGCCGTCTGAAACTCCGGGCCCGGTACCCGATCTCCATGAAATCGCCTCGGCTGACGATCCCGTCAAATGCGTCACGGCTGGCGGAACCGCCGTTGCGGCTCTGACGACGAGCGGAAGTGTCTACGTATGGGGTTCTTCTACTACTTCGTCAAAGGCATCAGGAAGTTCTCATCATCATCATCATCGCCGAGGACATGCTTTCCAGCAACTCTCTGGCATGCCCAACTATACAGAAATCGACGACGGGAAAGACGTCGTTGATGTTGCTCTCGGAGAGTCACACGCCATCGCATTGACAGCAGATGGCCTCATTTACGTCATCGGTGAGAATAACAATGGCCAGCTTGGGATTGGTAAGGCTATTGAGAGAGCAGAAGATTGGGTCAATGTGTCCTTTAATGCTGCCGAGGGTTCCAAGATAGTAGGAGTGGCGGCTGGTCCGCGGGCATCCTTTATTCTAACTGCCAAGATATAGACATAATCGATAATAACAGATTCTCAACAGATCATGGTAAGGTATAGTAGAGAAGCAACGTTGGCTTGATAATGTCAAGGCAAAGGCACATATTCGGGTGCGAACTGCATCACATAACTTTATAGAACATTACGGACGTCACGACTCTACGTTTCATCTTGATACTCATCCCTCTCCCCATCAATCAATATTGCCATGTGCCAAAATTCTTTTGTTTATTAAGCTTTATGCCTCATTATTGTACATCAAAGCCTGCGTCATCATCATACCGTGTATGGGCACGTCTATCATAGACTTGACAAGTAATCCTCAATCTCCTGAGGAGTCAACTTTCTAAATCTGGGGCCCGTGGCACCCTCCACTCCCTCAACGCCCAGCAGGTGGTCAGCTGGGGGGCCAACAATGCCTAAGAAAGAAACACAGGTTAGAACAAACATCACTTGTTATAGAATCCTCTGCGAAAAAGAAGAGTAACATACCAATCTCGATGGAATCTCCGCTCATTTCACCCTCAATGTTGTCCTTGAGCGTCAACAGGGCAATGTGGATGGCATCTTCCAGCTCCAGCTCTTCCGAGTATCGCTTCTCCAAAAAGGTCTTGGCCTTGGTCGCACTCTTGCCAATGGCCGTGGCCTTCCAGGGGAAATAGCTTCCCGTAGGGTCGACCTGGTACAGCATGGGGCCTCCCTTGTGGATGCCGCCCGTCTTTTTTGTCTTCTTCACCTCCTCACCCTCCTTGGCCTCCGTCTCCTCCTCTTCGGGGTCGATGCCCTCGTCCCAGCCGGCAATCAGCATGCTGACGCCATATGGCCGGACACCAGCTGACTGAGTAGCCTCCTGCATGACTCTGGCCACGTCCTGCACAAGTATTCTGGTGGGAGGGTATTCGTTGTAGATGCGCTTGTAGCCTGTGTGGGAAACCTTGCGCGCTCGGTCGACGAGTACTCTGTAGTCGGGGCCCATGCCGGAGTAGACGGTGCCGATGTTGGGGGTGATGTGGCTAATCTTGGACAAGCTGCTCTGGTCGGCGAGAGGGGAAGACGACTTCTTTTCGGTGGCAAGGACGATGCCATTCGTAGCTGTATATTTGCGCCATTAGCCAGCCTGTCATACCATGCCATTCCATGCCTCCTCCAAGGGCAGTTCAGTTCAGTTCCAGCATACCTTTGATACCCAGAGCAGTGATACCCTGGTTGACCGCATTCAGAGCATACTCTGCGGGGCAGATTCTACATGTCAGCCTCGTTCCAAGTCATTCAAGCCAAGCCATGTCATTCCATCGTCCAACTACTCGGTGAAATAGACTTGGCTGTCGAGTCGAGAGGAGTGCGTACCGATTTGCACCAGCTTGCCGCTATCAAGAAGGGCCAGTTAGCAGAGGGGTCTTTTGAGACTGGAGATGACATCAACCTGCGTACCTGGGCGAGAATGTTGTGAGGGAGAAGGAGTATCTGTCCGCCATGGCTGGATGCCTATCGATAGTCTACCGGGCTGATTGTTCTGCTTGTGTAAATCTGAATCTGCGGCGCTCCAATGCTTTGCTTTGCTTTGCTAGAGTGGAAGCTATTCTGAGCTGCTCGGCCATAATACAATCCCACCCAGCAGGCACACTGAGCTGCGCGTCAAGCTTGGGCCAGGCAGTTTGGCGGGCGGACTTTTCTTTTGCCGGGCTCCGGTGGGGAGCTCTCCCCTTGTCCCTTGTCCCTTGTGCCTTATTCATCTCAGCTAAGCCCAAGAAGTAACTTGTACCACCAGACAGCTTTTTCCTTCGACAAATTTCCACCAGCAAAATATCACCGCTGCCACACAGCCGGAGAATTCGGCTAGCTGGGCTCCTCGGGATGTGACGCGCAAGGCGATGAAGTGGCCTCTTTTTATTTCATCTGTGTGAAGACTTGGCGCGTACCTTTTTTCGGTTTCTTCCCCGCGTTGCTGCCTAGGTAACCAGAGAGTTTGCAAAACTCTGTATACCATGTGAAGCCACCACGATTTTTGACTTCCAAAGCTGTTTTATTGTTTTACCAACTATTCCCTAAACGATAACCAGGCACATACCCCTGTTGGCGCGTCAAAAGCTGATTACCAAGTTTGGGCATCACATTTCTCGAGGTATCACTGCCAATATGGAGTGGTTTGGAGAGAGGGTTCGGGCCCCGTACCAATCGTCGGTCCACGAAAAGACATCCACCACCGCCTATCACGAGGAACAAACAGGATCCGACCATACCACTGAGTATGAATCCTCGCATGCTCAACCGTCACCAGACACTACACACAGACACAGGCGATATAGGCCACGGACATGTCGGATTTGTCTGGATACCGTGGAACCAAAGTATCCTGCCAACTCGTCCAAGTCGAGCAAGCCAATATACGTGTCTGACGACCCCGAGCTGGGAAGACTGCTGTCTCCTTGCAAGTGCAAGGGATCGCAAAAATATGTCCACGAGGGATGCCTCAATTCTTGGCGACTGTCAAATCCGACAGTCAAAAGAAACTACTGGCAATGCCCGACGTGCAAATTCTCCTACCGGCTGGTCCGCCTTCATTGGGCCTCGATGCTAAGCAGCAAATGGGCTCAAGCTGGCCTGACGTTGTTTATCCTTGTGGCGAGCATCTTCTTTTTGGGGTTCATGGCCGACCCGATCCTCAACCTCTGGGTTGATCCTTTCGGTACTGTCACTGATGCCGTTACAAGCGTCGTCACAGACATTGAAGCCATCAAGGAGCCCGACTGGGAACCGCCGACGACCTGGGGCGAGCACTTTCTCAAGGGATTCTTCTCTCTCGGACTGGTTGGCATTTTTAAATCCATGATTGCACTGTCACCGTGGCATTGGTGGAACCTGCGCAGCTTGACGGGAACCAGCAGACGCCAAGGGGGAAGGGCCAGAGTGGAAAACATTAGCCTCGTGTTTGTGATTATCGGAGCCTTTACTGCCCTCATGGGAATATGGAAAGGAGTCAAGAAGCTGAGTGAGCGCGTGCTGAAGAATGTGAGTGAAAGAGTCTTGGACGTCGGCGGAGACGACGGTGATGTTGATGACGGCGATGAGGATATCCCGAATGGGAACAAGGATTTATGATGACACTTTTTGCTCTCCTCTCACGGCAATCTTGTACATTATGTTGTTTTTCATGTTTCTGCCCATCTGCACACTCTTAAGTTGCCTCGAACTCGCTCTTCCGTGTCAAGTCAACTAGTCTGCGTGCAAATAGCGACGCTCCACCAGCGCCTTGAGCAGAGGCCGTCTTGGCTCTTTGCTCGCTGGCCTGGTGTGAGTTGCCGGTGCGATTTGCGCGCGTTGAAGATGCCCGTTTGGGTTTTTGGAGACGTCGCCATTCCTCTGAGCATCTGTTCCGTACGCCTTCATTCAGTACACCACCCTTGAGCAGCATCAATGGAACAGCCGGCACAATCACAATACATAATATGATCGATTTTGATCTCATTTTCCTCTTCTTGAATTTAATAATTACTAAACGGATTCATCACCCCTTGTCGTAAGATTTGTTTGAAAATGCCTGTGCTCATCGTAATCTGGAGCACATGAAGCATCCGTGCGGTACCTGCATATAAATCACAGGCAGCTTTTTGTTACTCGGCAACAGCCACGTTGTTATCGCAAAATCAGCCCTATTGTGCTCGATAAGAAGTTGATAACACCTGAATAACATCTCCTGCTTGGTACTAGCCCGCAATCAATGGCAAATCAGCTCAGCTCCGTATGCAGTAATACGAGAAAAGCGCAAGGATGGCTCGCCGTTTGCAATACAATGATACAGTATTGGCTGGGCCGGCGATTCGTACTCCCGGCGCCGAGTCCAGCGCCTCGTGTTCCAAAGGTGAAGGTACCCAAAAAAAGACCCCTAGCCATTGAACGGCCACAAATGTCATAAGCATAAGGATTAGGGATCGCCATCGCCTCACCGCGCGCGAACGCCTTTCGCAGCGGCCCGTCTTTTGCTTTGCACTCATCGCTAGCCACTCGTTTGATTGATTGATTAACAATCGAATCGTCTCGCTCAGCTGCGGCCCTTCACGGAATCGCTTGGCTTCTGCTTATCGGCCGTCGCACAGCTGGCCTCAGGATCTCAGATCAGGAGAAGCACAAGCACTTGCTCCTCCTAACCCGCTGCATCCCGCATCCTCCGTCTTCCAACCACGGCGCGATTTGGTGCTGTCGACCCTTGCAGGACTTTGAGGAGACGAGAGACGAGAGAGACGAACGAAAAAGAGAAATTGAATTGGCCAACTCGATACCGCTGAGCCTGCCCCAGTCATCTTCAGCTCGTGCCGCTTTGGGGCAAAAGACAAACTCGCCCAGACGACAAGATGCATTTCGCATATCCTTCCCGCAAGAGCTCCAACCCGCCGCCCTTCCGGCCTCGATCCTCACGGCTGCCTGGCCTGCGGAGGAGTCGCATCAAGACCATTGGCATTGGCCTGTTCGTCGTGTTTGCGTTACTTTGGTTCTTCTCCAATCCCCGAGTGCCGCGCCCCGATCATGAGCGCGTGCCTTCTGGCCAGCCTCCCGTCGTTGTTGTGACCGTCATCGATCCGACTCAGTATCCCAATTCCTATCTGAAGACGGTCAAGGAGAACCGCGAGCAGTATGCCGCCAAGCATGGTGTGTAGCCCCTCACTCTTTCAAACCCAGACCTCAACTCGTCCATCGCTGACATGCAGGAATCACAGGATATGAGACACTTGTGGTGAGAGCCTTCGACTACGACACCAAAGGAGCGCCGCAGAGCTGGTCCAAGCTCATGGCTATGCGACATGCGCTGGCCAAATTCCCCGAGTGCAAGTTCGTTTGGTACCTCGACCAGGACGCCTACATCATGGACGTGAACAAGTCATTGGAGGAGCATCTACTGGGACAGCGGAGGCTGGAGAGCCTGATGATCAAGAACTATCCCGTCGTGCCACCGGACAGCATCATCAAGACGTTCTCGCACCTAAGGGCAGACGAGGTCGATCTTGTTGTCAGCCAGGATACCTCGGGCTTGGTGGCCGGCAGTGTCGTGGTGAGGAACAGCCAATGGAGCAAATTTTTCCTCGAGACGTGGATGGATCCTCTGTACCGAAGCTACAACTTCCAAAAGGCCGAGAGACACGCTCTGGTGAGTTTTGATACCAACTGAAGGCAGAGAAACACAAGAAGCAGAAGCAAAAGCTAATCTAGAACACAGGAGCACATTGTCCAATGGCACCCCACCATCCTCTCGAAGCTGGCGCTCGTGCCACAACGCATCCTCGGCCCCTACACGCGCACCGACAAAGGCGATGCCTACCAAGACGGCGACTTTGTCGTCATGTTCAACGGCTGCACCAAGGAGGGTGTCCTGAGCTGCGAGACCGAGTCGGCAACCTACTACCAGAAGTGGAGCTCGGCGTTTAGGAGCTAGAAAGAGAGAGCGCAATAGAGGCTACTCAAGTCTATCACTACTATACCATGCGAAAGCGAGAAAGACGGATCGGGAGGGCGACTTTGGGCATATCGAAAGAATAAAAGAAGAAAAACAAGGGAAAAGAGAGAAAGATATAAAACGAACACTGGGAAAATATGGAGGGCGGGCGACGGCGGCGGCGGCAAGGGCACAAAAAACGCTTGCGTAATAACCGGCGTTCGTTCGGAGAGCATATATCATATCCTCTGGAGTCTATATCCACGGCGTTTATCTGGGTTGACAACCAACACTTGACATAGAGAGGGGACCAGCGAGTTGGAGTATCATCGAGACGAAGAGGGACGGCTACACTTGGGAGCATTACACAGCGATGAGGACGACTATACTTGGAAGTATCAAGGGAGGGGGGCAGCTACACTTGGAAGTATCAAAAAGACGAGGACGGCTAACTACTTGGAAGTATCAAGGGAGGGGGAAAACGGAAATATAAAGCAAAAGGGCACGCTTCTTTTTTGTATTACGCTGATGAATTTATGTCTTTCTGTTCTTGTCTTGTGTCGAGTATGGTTGGCATTTGGGGAGGCAAAGTACTTTATTACTTTTTTCATTTTATTTTTCTGATAATTTATTTATATAATACTGCCTAGTAAGCTGCTTTGGGGTATGAACAAGTGGGAGTGCTAAATTAATGATGATGTTCTTGGCATGGGATGTTGTTGACTTGACGTTGATGGTCTGTAAATGTAATATAGAGTCATCCCAGACGTTTACATTGCTATGGAATATTCATGACCAGCTACTGCACTACGATACAGCAGGCAAGGTATTCTATGAACATGGTTTTCCAATTCCCGCTATCCTATTAAGTATAATCGAGTCTCGGGTTATTATCCATCCAATATCTCCATATCATTGATGATGATGCAGTAGAAGAGCAAGCTCACTTTCACGCCTGCACTATCGATCCTTGACAATGCGGTATTTTCAATACACCAATGGCAACAACAATTACCCCATCATATCCTTCAAACTCCGGCCCCAACAGCACAAAAATTCCCACCATCTCATGTCGTCCAGCCCATTTCCATCTTATCATTCAATCATTTCCTCCGGTTCCGTGTCCGGATTCGCGGCGTCCGCGGGTTCACGCCCTCCACCCTCTTCCTCTCCCGGTTTAGCGCAGTTCCCCGCCCAGACATGTGAAGGTGCGCCCATTCGTCACGCTAACCCCCATCGGGACACCATCTGGCACCTTTGAAGACATGTCATTGGCCCAGCGCATGTATTTTGTGTTTTTAGTTTGTTGCAAGCCGAGGTGGCAGGCTGGCTCTTTCCCGGAAGCACGCATCATGTGTGGAATAGCTCGAACGGCTGTGGTTTTATCAGGTGGTGCCAGATCCAAGTACCCTGCCGCAGTAGATTCGCGGCGATGGTACATGTGTCTTAGGTAGCTCGTGTTAGTGGCAAGTTGCTTCAACTTTGTTGCTCAAGACAGCCAAAACTTGCCTCCTCCTCCATCTATCTGCTGCTGTTCCATTCATCATTTTCTCCTCTTGAAACAGGTGAAATGCTGGGTTGGAGGAATTGACCTGCTGCTCCAGCGATTGCATGCGCCTGTGAGAAAGTCGACAATTCAAGAGAAGGGAAAAGAAAAAGGACGACAAGGAAGAACAACCGCCACGATGCCGGGCAGCTCGCGCATTCCGCAGAGCCTCCGAGGCAGTCTGGAGAGCGTCAAGCGCCGGAAACAGGCGCTGTCGCTCAGCATGCTCAATCTCGAACTGTGAGTCGGTGACTGTGCTGTGTTGTGCAGGCCAATTGCATTGGATTGGATTGATTATCGCTGACGCTCTGCTCTGCCCCCCCCCCCCACGAACAGCCTCAAAAACATCATCTTCTTCTACTTCGTCCTCCGGTGGACCCGGCGCCTGTGGTGGAAGCTCAAGGGCCGCGGCATCATCGGCGCCATCCTCGAGCTGTACCGCGACGTCGAACGAACCCTCTATGGCTACTTCCTGCGCGCTCCGGGCGTGCGCGGCCAGGTGCAGAAAAAGGTCAAGGAGTCGCTCGACAAAATGTCCAACAAGCTGGTGCCGGCCGGCCAGACAAAGTACCTGTCGCTCCCCAAGGAGGGCTTGACGGACGAAGCCGTGCGCGCCGAGCTCGACTCGCTAGCAAACATGGATCACACCCGCTGGGAGGACGGCTACGTCTCTGGCGCCGTGTATCACGGCGAGGGCGACCTGCTGAAGCTGCAGACGGAGGCGTTTGGCAAGTTTACCGTGGCCAACCCCATCCACCCGGATGTTTTCCCGGGCGTGCGCAAGATGGAGGCTGAGATTGTGAGCATGGTGCTCAACCTGTTTCATGCCCCGGTTGGTGCTGCCGGCGTGACGACGTCGGGCGGCACCGAGAGTATCCTCATGGCCGTGCTGGCTGCGCGCCAAAGGGCTTACAACGAGCGTGGAGTTACGGAGCCGGAGATGTAAGTCGTGTGTTTTGTTTGTTTTTCCACACGTAACTCAACGTAACGTGTTCAAGTACACCGGGAGTGCAAACTACTAATACTGATGCTCAAAATTCTTATAGGATCCTGCCAGCTACTGCTCACACGGCTTTCCGCAAGGCCGGCGAGTACTTCAAGATCAAGATTCACTACGTAGACTGCCCTGCTCCCACGTATCAAGTAGACGTCCGCCGAGTGGCCCGCCTCATCAACCGCAACACGGTGCTGCTGGTGGGCTCCGCGCCCAACTTCCCCCACGGAATCATTGACGACATCTCGGCGCTGAGCAAGCTTGCGCTGCGCAAGAAGCTCTGCCTGCATGTGGACTGCTGCCTCGGGTCCTTTGTCATTGCCTGCCTCGACAAGGCGGGCTTCGAGACGCAGCCGTTTGACTTTCGTCTCAAGGGCGTGACGAGCATCAGCTGCGACACGCACAAGTACGGGTTCGCGCCCAAGGGCAGCTCGACGGTGCTGTACCGCTCTGCCGAGCTGCGGTCGTACCAGTACTTTGTCTCGCCCGACTGGGCCGGCGGCGTCTACGCCTCGCCTGGGCTGGCGGGATCACGGCCTGGAGCGCTGATAGCCGGTTGCTGGGCCAGCATGATGCGGCTGGGCGAGACGGGATACGTGGACGCCTGCGGCAAGATTGTGGGGGCGACCAAGAAGATTACCGAGGCGATTCAGAACGGCCCCGTGCTGAGCAGCGAGCTCGAGGTGCTCGGCAAGCCGCTCGTCTCGGTGGTGGCCTTTTCGGCCAAGAACCTGGACGTGTACGACATTGCCGACGGCATGTCATCCAAGGGCTGGCACCTCAACGCGCTGCAGAGCCCGCCGGCCATCCACGTAGCCGTGACGATGCCCATTGTCAAGGTGTGGGAGCGGCTGGTCAGCGACCTGGAGACGGTGGTGGAGGAGGAGCGCGAGAAGGAGAGGGTCCGGCTGGTGGAGGGCAAGGGGGCAAAGGGCAAGGCCATGGGCGACTCGGCTGCGCTGTACGGCGTGGCGGGATCGCTGCCGAACAAGGGGGTCGTTGTTGATCTGGCTACAGGGTTCCTCGATTTGCTGTACAAGGTATGATTGTGACTTGAGTGCTGTAAGAGTGTGCTTGTGTGCGTACGGAGTTTTGTTTTATCTATTGATGGGTTGGTTACTGTATACTGCTTCTCTATCTGTAGCATGATTTGGGGGAATGTCTCTCCTTTTTCCTCTTTTTGTATTCTCCATCTTACGTATCTTGACCCTCTCCATTGAGACTGGGTTTTTATATGATGATATGCTTTGGAATTCTTTCACAAAGCAGCATACGGAAACGGGAGAATGACTTGCACCGGCCACGTCCATGTCGATGCCGCTGCCGGGTTGCACGAATGGTGCCTACATCCTGCTAGACACAGACACATTACATTACATCCACAAAGCTTGGACAACATGCATGCGATGCGTTTCTCCAGTTCCAGTTCGATCGATTGATTCTCATCTGCATCTCCCACATCTGCAGGTATCCATTGAAACCACCCCTTGGCATCGGCATCGCCCTGCCTCGCCGTACGAGTATAACGCACATCACATGCATCTGCCATCTCATCACATAATACAGCATCGTCGGGGTTAGGAAGAGGAGGGGAGGCAAACGAGCCCGTGTCCAATCAAAGCGGCACACAACAAGACAGCCTCACTTTTTGCTGTCCATCGTCCCAGCTCCACTGCAATTTAGCTTCACCGCCCCTCTTTTTATTCGCTGGCCTTGTTGTCTTGTCTTGTCTCTCGAGTGTTGATCCGATGCTTGTATTATTTGTCATGAGAGAGCCTGCGTGACTGATTTGTTCGGCTTGTTGGCAAACAAACGATGGTTTAAGCCGGCGTGATGGCTTGCAGCTTTGGTTCTTGTTGGCGTTGGCGTCTCCTTGCAGGGCGAACGGATGCATGAACTGTACTATACGAATGCGAGTAGTTTTTCGCCCCCCTTTCTTGGTCCTGCATTATGCCTGCATTCTTGGTGATGTGCATGTCCCATCCCATCCAATCTTATGTATGGTCTACAGCTACTAAGAAGGGGAATTGGGAGGGCATATCGGCATTTGCTGGCTGGTCCACGTAGTCGTACATACAACATCCAGTAGGTATGTACTAACTAGCATTAGCATCACTCATCTTACATACATACAAGGACAATCTCAACACGGCAACGATGCACGCATTAGAACGAAAGATGAATACAGCGGCAGTGCATCGGCCCGGGCGAACGAACGATAGGAAAAGGGATGGGAAAGGAAGCGGGTGGCTGCACCGCCGATGCCCGAAAGGAACGATAGACGAAGATGGCGAAGCGGTCCTACATACGTGGTCGCCTGAGGACGAGGCGATCGGCGGGGTGGTTAAAAGGAGGCAAAAGAGGGCTGAACGAAGGCGAAGTTTGGGCTACTGCAGTACTGCGGTGATAGTAAATGGGTGTTCTTTTTGGGTTTGGTTTGGGTTGACAAGTGGCTAGCTGAGATGGGGAAAAGATGTGCAATGCGTGCAAAAAGATATGGTGGTGGATGACGGACGGGGGGTTGTGAATGATGATGCCGTGTAAGTGGTCTGTCTTGTCTATCTCCGTCCATCTGGCTGGCTGTCTGGCTACATTATCTATCTGACTGCATCACTGCACTGCACTGCACTGTAGGAATTATGCAGGGCATCATAAAGCACAGGTCATTCATGCAATTGATGTGCATTAATGTGCATTGATGCGAATAAACGGCATCATCCGTCCCATTCGTACGCAATGATGCCAATGTGCTGAATACGGGACGTCAACATGGAGGCCCATCACAGGCTAAGCCCGTCTTATACAGGCGCCGTCTCTGCCAAAAAGGCCAAAACAAGGCAACAAACCACCGCCATGACGACATTCGTCCCCAAACCAGCAAACCCTTGTCAATGCTCATTCTCTCACCGTTCGTACCCAAAGCCCAAAAGGCCACTAGACTACGGTAGAAAATACCCGAACCACGGCCTGATAGCAGGGAGCCCTTTTTCCCTCTTCGTATGTACTCGTGATAGTAGTATGTAATAGGAACTTGCCCGGCTGACTGACTGACTTACTTCATTGTTACACCGGCTGCATTTCTACCAACCAGCTAAAAACAGGGTGCTGGGCTCGGATTGGGAGCTAGTGCTGGGCCTTTGCTCTGCTTGGACTGAACGAAGACGCTTGGACGCTCTCAGCAGGGGGGAGAGGAGAGACGGAGAGACGGAGAGGGGGCCATGAGCGAGCTTAGCAGTGGTGAGGCTTGCAGATGTGGCGAGGGCCTTGAGTGGACGGGACACGCAGCTATTCCCGTCTCTCGCTACTGGTCTCTATTACAGCACGGGATTGTGTGTGTGTGTTTTCTTCTCTTATGCGAGGAGAAGGAGGAGGAGGGCAGCAATTGGAGGGGGAAATCCCGGCTATCCCTCTCTCTCTTTGTGCCGTGCCGTGTGCTGAGCTGTTGCTGAGCTGTGCTGTGTTGCTGCTGTGATTCTTACATGCCTTGCCTTATGCCTTACAGCTGTCTTGTGTCCCTCACTTACACGCGTCGACTCACATCCGCAGGTTTTACCTACATACTATCAGATACTACAGCTCAGCCCGCCCATGGTCTGATCTGATATAACACACAGCACAGCAATATCACCTACAGTCCATCCAAGCACTGCACATAATCCTGCCCTGAAACAAAACCCCAGCCAACCCAGCATTGATCCTATCAAACCCCATCAATCCGCCTCTCTCCACCTGACTCATCAAGCATTCTCGTCACTTACATCACCTCACATGCACCTCAGCCCAACTCCCGCCACGAAGCAGCCCAACCAACCCAGATCCTCCACGCATCACGTTTCAAAAGCCCATGATGCAAATCTCTGGGTCCCTCACCCCCGTCCACCGTTCCCACCCCTGTCTCACCCAAAGAAAAGGCAAAGACTGAAAAAAGGCAACCTCGAAAAGCAACGGGGCGATACGCCTTTTTCCCCCCGTTGCCAGAAACAGGCCCACCCTTGTAACACCATGCCGTAGCCAACCCTGCTTCTTGTTCCCATCCGCTGCTGGCTCTTGTGTCTATTCTTTTTGGGATTATTCGCCTCAAACCCTTGCTTGTGCTTGTTCCTTTTACCTGTCTCAATACGGGAAAATAACAACCCAAGCCTGGGGACCACGTATGTCGAGCGAAACCCAAGTGGCCAAAGCACCAAACCGGGTTCTCTGTCCACTTGTTCCATTCCCCCCCAATGCCAGGGGTGGGCAGTACAGTAGCAGCAAGTACCTACTCGTAGACAGCATTAACAGGCGTCGGTTTTTCGCGCCGAGCCCACCAAGCAAAAATAGCCGTAGTCTTGTATGAGAGGTCCCGCGATGTCATCATGTTGTGCCTCCCTCGTCCTTGTTGCCGCCTTGGATTTCGTTCCCCCTCCACCAGCGCTTTTTTTTTTTCTCACTGCCCCTTTCCGTTGAGGACCCTGATCTGATTTTTTTGACACTTCATCAATTCATATAATTTCCCGTTGTCCTTCCACACACCCCTTGTGCTTGTGCTTGTGTTTGTGCATCCCCGTGCCTTTTGTGTAAGCCTCAGAGCTGAAATACTCATAACCTCACAACCTTCCCTCTCAAAACCTGTCAATCACCTCTCATCTCTCACAAGCCAAAAACACGCAACACAACTCTTTTTCCTCCTTTTGCCTCTTAATACGCTGTGTTCCTCTTCATCTTGCCACTTCCTCGCCATCTCACAGAACTCTTCTCACACCTTCACGATAAACAACATAACCAACCGGCATCACACGATAAACCGGAGACATAAAAATCTACGTTTCCCGGGCTCGGTAACTCCAATTGCTGTTGTGGACAGTGCCAAAGGAGAATTTTTCTGTTTAAAAAAGAAACACAAATCTGCCGTGTTGCCGTTAAACAATGACTGCCGAGACCACCGTCTTACACGGCCATCTGCCGTCGGCACACGGAAACACAGCCTCGCCAACGCCGCGCAGCGGTGACGAGACGCTCGACAGTGCATCCATGCCCTCGAGCTCATCACGGCATCGAAGAGACAGAGACAGCCGTCGCGAGAAAGATAAAGACGATGCTTCCTCCCGGAGAGGACACTCGTCAAGGTCATCGTCGTCGTCTTCGTCGTTTCCATACAGGGATATCATCAAGTCTGTGCTGTCACACGTCATGACCAAGGCCGAGACTCCATCTTCACCTTCACAGAACGACATGAAGGACAAGCAGGTCGAGGATGTCGTGAGGGGACTTGCTATGGAAGAGTGGAATTCGCGGTGGTTGGATGAGTTGGTGGCCAAAGTCAAGGGAGAACGTAAGTTTACAACCAGTGAAGCCCCTCTTCTTATGAGAATGTTGTGAGAATCATGTTCAATATTCTGACACTTATATAGTCAATGACGGAGCAGACCACGGCGACGATGCCTCAGTCTCGGACGACAGTCATCACTCATCACAATCTCCATCCGACGAGTCTTCATCAAAAGAGGATATGAAGCGATATCAGCCCACAGTAGAAGACTACCCCGAAGACGAAGACGAACCATCAGATTTTGAGTACGGCTTCACACCAACAGTCTCCATCGACGACACCCAACCTCTCACCCGCACTGAATCCCAGATGTCCAACTCCTCCGATGACTCTTCTTCCTCCTCCTCCTCCAAAGACTCCCTCCCCACCCCTCCAAGCTCCGTCTCATCAGACTCTCCCACCCCGCGTCCAACCGTCCGCTTCGCAGAGAAGCAGCCGCCCGTCATCCACTATGAGGTCGTCACCGAGCCTCCTGAACCCGAACCTGAGCTGGAACCCGAACCGGAGCTGCATCGGACTCACTCTTTGCCTACGCACTTGAGGGGTCCTGCGCCTGAGAGACAGGGGCCTTCATGGGCGTTGCTGTTTAATGAGCGGGATGAGCCGACGCCTGCTTTGGGCCGGTTCCTCCGCGGCCTGGCAAACCACATTGTAAGCCATTGACACTATTCCTCCTTCTTTCTTATTCACAATAGCTAACGCAGATGAACCTGTAGATTGCCGAGTACTCTCCAACAGACTCCCTCGTCATCACCCCAGACAAGCTCTTGAAGTTTTACTCCCGCTACAAGCTCGACAACGAATTCTTTCCCTTCCAACGTACGTCTCCCCTTCTCATCCTTCATCCTCATCTCAACCAACACAAACTAACTGCTTCAACACAGGCGTCTTCGACACCCGCTACCACAAATCCCTCCGCGGCATCTCCTTCCTCTTCTCCGACCTCCGCTGCGAGCACCACCTCGTCCAGCCCACCATCGACTCCAAACCTTGCATCCCGGCCCTCACCCCCGCCGGCTTCCAGGACTGGATGACCCTCATGATCCGCGCCTTTCCCGACCGCGAGGCAAAGCGCCTCGACCTTGTCCTCGCGGACATCCCCCTCATCGCAGACGACAGGCACCAGCGTCTTTCCGCCGCGGAGAGACTTTTGCCTCGCGAGCTTCCTCGTGAACTGTTCCCCGAACGAGGCCATCCTCGGGTGTTTGACCTCTTGGCTTCGTCGTTTGCGGAGTGGAACACCATTACTGCTGTCATCGTGCCCCCTGAAGCTGTTGCTGCTTCTTCTTCTTCTGCTGCTGCTGCTCATCCTCCTCAGCTCCACGCATACTCCCCCAGTATCCCCTCTTCCATCCACCAACTCCCTCCCGCAGCAAGCAAGGCCCTCAAAGAAGACACCCGCCGCCACAAAGACGCCTCCTACATCCTCGACCAGACCCGTCTCCGCCCATCCTCACTAATATACCCATCCTCCCCCGCATCACCCACATCCTCCTTCTCAACCGTCTCCTCCGCGGCACCACCAGACGCAAAGCCCGCGCACGATCAACAATCAACTTCCTCCTCTTCCTCTGGCTCATCATCGTCCTCCAAGCACCGCTCCTCTCGTTCGCGCGACAGAGAGTCCCGCCATCGCACCTCAGAAAGGTCCTCTCGTCGGTCGGAGAGAGAAAGGTCTCCACGCCGGCATCACAAGAGTCGAAGATATAGGGCCTCGAGCCCCGACTCGACGGAGCAGCGGTATGCTTCTGGTAGAGGCGATGAGAGACGAAGAGAGAGAGAAAGAAGGGGAAGCAACTAATTATTTATATTATTATTTTTTCCTTTGTTATGAAGAAATGCATGAAGCGAAATGATATCAAGAAAGGGGGAGAAGAAGCGACATGAGTGGCCTGGTGATTAATGACAGGCGAGTGTGTAAGAGAGATTGATCAGTCACAAACATCGGGTTTCTCACGGACGGACAGGCTCAAAGATTGAAATAAGCATCCAAATAGCCATGGTCTTATTCACTTAGTTAGATAGGTATATAGTCAAAAACATAAAAAAAACAATATGAAAATTCAACTGGAAATTTCCGTGGTTCGAATACTCTAAAGCTGCTTTTTCTCCCCCATTTTCAACTATTCTTCATCCCTCTACTAAAAATCCAATCTCCCAGCGTTTAACTTCCTTTCTCACCAACGAAATCTCATAAAAGCACAACGTAATTAAATTTCTCATTCATCCTCCTTTCCCTACCACTCTACCCAAAAATAAAGATAAAGTTCACAAAAAGAATCCTCAGCAAATATGTGTGGATGTGTAATATGTAAAAAACGACTTATAAAACCGCCGCAAAAAAGAAAAAGAAGAAAAAGAAAAATTCAATTCTGCCCGCAGACACAAACACTTTGTTGATGCGTAGCCCATGTGTGTAGTAATAATGAAAAAGAAGAAATCAAAAAGCACAAGCCGCACTAGATACAAAAATAAAAATGATAATACGGGGAAGAGAAAAATAAAAGCAAAAACGACCTTGGGAATAAACAGCCTTGCGCCCATCACTATGCCTGCCCAATTTGTGCTACTTTTCGTCAAGCCGAGGAAACACTCACCATGACTGCTAATAGTACAGCCAAGGTGAGCCTCCCTCAACAAGAAAAAGAATGTAGAAATAGTAATAAGAAAATGATAGAGATGTAAGAAATCTCACTAATCGCTCCAAAGGAAAAGCCGATCTTGGATGGTGGAAGCAAGAAAAGAAGAAGAAACGAAGGACGGCGCATCGAGATATCGCTCGTGTGATATAATTTTGTTGTGTTTCATCCGTAAACTTAGACTCCCATCGATTTTGCATTCTTCCGGGGAGATATCCGCAAATAAAAAAGAGAATGGATCAAAGAATGGATCGCAATTCAATCAGTCTGTATGCTCGTTGTATGCTCGCTCGCTTTGCTTGGGCCACGGGGTAAATGCGTTGATGCCCAGTCGGAAAGATGGGGCATCGTGATTTTTGATTTTTTCGGTTTGTCAAATTTCCCTGCACAAAGGAGAAAAAAGAGACAGGGGAGATAATCAATCGGTCAAGCCAAAAATAGATGCGTGAACCAGAAAGGAAAGAAAAGGTTTCGTGAATCATGGCGTGGTGGAAGAGCGCCGTCGTTTCCCCCGTGTATCATTCCGTTTCATCCAATAAAACACCGTTGCCGTGCATATCGTCGTAAAAATTCCTCCTCGACATCATTTATCCCGTAATGCTCCTATGGCGGGCGACTCCAGTCCCACCGGCAGCCGCGGCAGTTGTTTAATAAAAAATCATGCTCACGCGGTCGTCGGCGTCGGTCATCTCGCTGATCTCGCTGACGAAGAGGCAGCTATTGAAGAATCGTAACCCAAGTAGCTAACCATATTAGATCGCATGGCGCGCTTCTTCTTAATAGCCCTGTAGCCTTCTTTGAAAACGGCAAAGCATCGCTGCAGTTCTTTGTCTGGGTGTGGCGGCAGCTGGATCTCGACAGCTTTGAGGCAGACACGGAGATGTGTCAGTTCGGCATCATTCTCTTGCAGCTCTTCTTCCCTGTCGAGGTGTAAGCAAACTGACGCAAGAAGATGATGAAAGGGGGTTGTAATCATATAAAATGAGAGGCAGAGGATAAGAAGGGAAGAGGCCACCTACAAGTACTGGATGCGGTTCTGGAGGAAAATGATGCGTTGGGCAGCCTGCTCAGCACGATCCACTAACAACCTATGAATGTGCTGCACAAAATGTCTGTTAGCGATACCATGCAGATGAATTGAACGAGAACATTGGTCATGACGAAAATGAAATGAAAAATAAATAAAGATAAAATAAAGTGAAATGAAAAAAGGCCACTCACTTCCGACTCTTCTTGGCGGGCTTTGAGATTGGTGACTGTGTTTTCTAGCTCTTCATTCAGCTTGACCAGCTCGCCAATGATCTTGTTGGCTTGCACCGCCGTCATTCCCTTCTTGGGCGGGGGAGCGTCCTCTTCCTCCGATTCATCGTGACGCATCATGGAGGATGAGGGAGTGGGGGACAATTGGTCGGCGAAGCGGGTTCGGAAGAGAGACGACGGTGAGCTGAAAATGGCGCTGCCGTCCATGTCGCTATGCCTATTCTTGCGGACAGGCGTCTCCAGACTCAACGGACGGGTCTTTCGCGACAGCGGCGGGCTCCCATAGACGCTCGGGCTGATGCCGCCGCCCAGAGCCTGCTCAATCTGATTGACCTGGCTGTCGAGCGCGACCAGCTCCTCCATGCTGTCGCCGTACGTCAAGCGCTGGGCGAGCATGCTCAAGCGCCTAGCCAGCTCCAGCTTGCCCGCCCTAATGTCGCCTCCGTCACGGCTGCGAGTAAAGTCAACCTCCCTTCGCAGGGGGCTCAGCACGCTGCTTCCCGCCGAAAACCCGTAGCTGGAGGAGCCGACGCTGGGGCTGGACCGCATGAGCGGCGGCGGCGTCTCGGATCCGGCGAGGCTTTCTCGCCTGGTGGTGCTGCTGGTGGTGCGGGTGCTCTGGCTGCTGATTCTGCGATTCAATCCGCTGGGGCTGGTGCGATTGCTGGAGCTGCGTCGCCGCAGGGCCTCGAGGCCGGTGGGCTTGTCGTCGTCGTTGTCCCGTCGACCCATTGCGATGGTGATGTTGTGGTGATGAATTGGCTGTGGTGCGGTATGGTGTGGTGCGATGACTCTCTCTCTCTCTCTGGTGACTGACTTGACTCTCGAGATTGGACTTGCTCGACTCTGCCGTCCCAACGACGCCCGAAAACACGATCAAAAAGGAATGGAAAAGCGAAATGCGAGAGGAGAAAGGGGATATTCAATCAGGCGGCAAAACCCACGTCGTCTTGCTGTCTGTCTGTCGGTGTCCCGCGCTATCGAAGTCGAAGCCCCCTCTCCTTGTTTTTTCTGTCTTCCTTAATTGTCGGCGCTCCCCTCGGCACGCGTCACCGGGACGCCAGACGGGCGCAGGTGCAGAAACTGGTCGGAATCGAGGGGCGCGGCGGTGGACGATGGCGATGAGGATGAGGATGGAAAGCCCATTGGCAATCGGATGCCCAAAAGCTGGCGGTTCGGTGACTACCTTAGCCTGAGCCTCTCCCTTATTATGGAAGAGTGGCAGCAGGATTTTTGGGGGACGAGTTTGGCTGGCATTGGCTGGTGCAGGTGCAGGTCCCAGTACCTGAGCAGCAGCGGTAATACAGTAAGTACAGCGGTGCCAGTACAGCCCAGTACGAGTACAGCAGTTCAATGTCAGCGCCTGGGCTGTTGTGGTGGGCGGATCAATGGGGCCCGTAGCTCCGAGCACAACACCAACCCTTGGAACACGACAACTTTGGCCGGGATTTGACAAGTCATCACTCCATGTTTTTTGTGTGTGTTACTTTGCTCTTAGTCCCAGTCTTAGGTTTTCCCCGGCCAAACCCAAAATCCAAATTAATTAAGCTGCGCTGCCAGGTTTCACGCTCGGACTGGTTCGCAACCGGTTCGCACCGCCACTCGCGCCACACGTCGGACGATGAGAGGCCAGCTCGAGGCGCCTATAATCGCGCATTCGCATTAGACGGCGAAGTCGTGGGTGTGGCCGTGGTTTGATCCAATGCAGTGTCTGGGCTGGACTGGAGATGCTCGACTCGGCTCGGCCATTGGCAGGCTGCTTCATAAGCAACATGATGACGCTTGGTTGGACCGATACCGAGCAGAGGCAGAGACATGAGGCAGCCATGTGACGTTTGCATGCATTGCATTAAAGCAGCGCCTTGGACGTGTCTGTAGCGTATGTAGGCATGTTGGCGTAAGACTGATGATGATGATGATGTGCTGGTGAAGAATCACCAGCTTTATAGCAACGGATGAAGCACAATGGCAGAAAAGAGATTGAAAGAGAAAAGAAGAGAATAGGAGAAGCGTGAATGGAAAAAGAAGATGAAGACGGAAAAGACTAAGAAAATCAATAGGCACCAGCACGCCGTCCGTCTGATCTGCCCGCCACCCTATTTTCTTCTTCTCTACCTCTACATGTACCTTTCACATTTACGCTTGCCGGGTTCTCCTCAGGCTGAAAACATCAAGCCAGCACCAGCATGTTATCGTGGCCTTGGATACAAGGTCGATAGATGATACATGATACGTGATGCTTACTCACAGACACACAGACATACACACACACAAGCACACACAAGCACACACAAGCACACACAAGCACACACAAGCACACAGACAAACACGCGAGCCCATTAGAAATCCGGTCTGCAAAGGCTGGCCGCCCCTGACTGGACGAGGCGAGCCGCTCGCCCAAGCCACCATGCAGTCCATCAGCCATTCATCGCGATGCCATGCGAGGGGCTTAGTGCCCGTGTGTGCCATTAATTGGTTCAAGATTGCGGAAATCATGGATGATGGTACTGGACCTTTTCCCTGCCTTGCTCGTATCGGCAGCAGCTGTCTTATGAGTTGTATGAGTTGGGTACAAACACCACCCAAACGCTCAGCCGTGTGCCAGAGTCGGGCTGGATTCCAACGAGCATCGATTCTTACTGTACTCTTTACACGACAGTCACCTCTTCGAGATACCGTAACAGACAGTCGATTCTACACCGACGCCCCTCCCCCTCCCCCTCCCCTTATCGAAAATGGGGCATCTTCAAGTGATGTCGTGTCGCAGCAGGTGGCCGCATAAAGGCCCCCCTATGCTCGCACATGGAAGCGAAGCCTTTGCAGACGGAACTGACCGCCCCCCGGGAGCCACCGTGGAGAATTGACAATGACGGTGCAGTAGCTTGAGCGTAACGAGTAACGGATTGGGGGGACTCGCCAGACCCTTGGTGCCTTGCCTTGCCTTGCCTTGGCTCAACTCAACACCGCTTGTTTGTTTCTCGCTGTGCTGCGGTGCGGCAGAGGCGGGATGGCTTATGCTGGTGCTGATGTCGACGCCTGCTTCGTACAAACTTACATTAGCACCGCTGTCGTGCATCGGGGAATGAATGATCCGTCATCCAATGAAACAGCTTCAATCGCAGTGTTAGTCAAAACCATAGCTTGAGAGCTTCAAGACCAAGTCCGTCTCCAAGCCAGTAGCCGCCCAGAGGTTAGTAATAGCACCAGCTAATGTAATTGATGCTTTCGGCCAAGCATACGGAGTACGGTAAAGGTGAACCAAGATATCAACCAGACATGAAAATATGGATCCGATCTGGTCCAACTGGCCACCTGCAGCAGATTCTTTCTTTCCGTTCCATACCACCTTCCAGACGACAATCATGTGTCTGCCAGGGGAGTCCCTTGGATCTATTTGTGACAGATGACGATATATGGCTCTCCGAGCATGGTCGTATCGAATCGTAAGGTACGCGGGATATATTAATAGGATCCATGGATAAGAAAGAGAAAATAAATAAAAAATTTAATTCTCCGAACCATGGATTCTGACTACATGCCCCCTTACTGGTGGCGGGAGCTGAGGTAAGGGCCGCCAGATACGATCAATGCGCAAGCAGATTCAATGGAACTGGTGGGCTGACCAGCCGTTGCAAGTGTTTCTCTTTTTTATGTTGTTTTTTTCAGGTCATGCCATTTTTATCTACCATTATGTTGCAAGCTGTGTCCCAACAGCCGGGTATGCAGCTTCATCTCGATTTTAGGTAATTAATACGGGCGATAGGCGTACGTGATGGGTAGGGTACCTGGCAGCTGTCAATACACCAGGCACATCCGATGTCACTGCACTGCATGTGCGGGCTCTCCCGTTTGTCCGTGGCCTATTTTGGCACGACTGGCGGCAGCTGGGAGGGCTCGATCCCTCAGCCCGAAGCAACGGAATGAATTGGGTAAACGGTTGTTGATTGTTAGTAAGAGCACATGAAGAGAGACAACAGACAACAACAGGCACCAACAACAATACTGTAGCTGTGCACAGTTGTTGTTTTGGTTGTCAACGTTGCTAATCCCTGTTACCATGTATAGACGCAGCGTAAAGGGGAGCCAGACGAGATGAGATGCGATGCAAGTTGCCGCTGCATTGGCTGATGGCCGGTGGATTGTGGCTCCAGCCATGACATGAGAAGTGGCATTGATCGAGATGTTTGCCCCCCAGTCCCCTATCTTATCTTGCCTAGGATCCATGGGATGGAGTGACGATTCCAACATGGAAGCGCAATTGAATCCATCAAGACTCAGCTACGTTAATGTCTTGAGCTTCAATTGATATGGACGGGCATCTATGGACAGTAGTACGGGCTCCGTATAGCGTATTAGCCGCCTGGACCGCCGGCAAAGCCCAGGTGAGTTCCCCCCCTAACACACCACGCCCAGTTGCCCCTCGTCCACTAACAGCTCGATGAATCCCCCCTAGCCACCACCGCCGTTTGCCCAGAGTGGGGGCACCCGGACCCCGAAACCCGCCGTTTCTGGGTGAGCTCCGTTCACGCGACTGTGATGGGCATGAGCACGAGCATTGAAGCATGACCACGACGTCACATCGTCGAGAGAGCCTCTTGTCTTGTTAGGGAGAGGGGAGGACCCCCATGCCCTGGACGAAACTAAACTGTTAGAGATTCAATTTTCAGATGAAGAAAGAAGAAAAAAAGATATAAATGCTCCCACGTGCCGCAGCCGGCCCAGATCTCCCACCCAAGCTTCCTGTCCTTGCTCCGGCTCTCGATGCTCCGTCCGCACATCCTCGGCTACAGCCATTTAACCTTAGCAGCTTCCGCGGGGCCGCAATCGCTCGCTCGCCACTTTTGAGTCAGAAGCGCCTCGACCTGCTCAATCATCCCAATTTCTCATCTTACATGTGCCGATGACGAGACTGGTCTAAGCAGCTTCAATCTTCTTCTTTTGAGCCCCTCAGCTTATCCTGCGCTGTCCTGGTCCTGGTCCTGCCCTCCCTTGCGCCGGCCCTTTGCACTGTCTTGCTTGGTCTATTCGTCTGTCCAGTCCTCTGTAATCCAGCCTGCTTCGTTTCGGCTCTTCTCTCTGCCTCCCTCCGTCCTCCCGCCCGCGCTGCCTCGCCTTGAACCGCCATTGACCGCTGCGGGAGTGCGCAAACTCCTCACATCTCGCCCCAAACAATCCCACCTCCACCTCTACCCTTCCTAGGGGACGAGCGCCCATCATGTCATGGCGGGCGTCCGAGACCCTGATGGACACCATCCGGCACTACGCCAGGTTCCCGGCAACTGGCGTGAGCTTGCGCCAGATGGTGCAGTTTGGCGATAAGCCGTCCACAGGTGCGTTGTGCTTGAATTGGCTGCTGCGCGCCAATTTGTGAAAGAAAGAAAACAAGAGGAGGAAAACAAGAACAAGAAGCAACAAGAATATGGAACCAACAGCGAGCAAGTGTATGGCGAGAGACGCTGACATCATGGCCCCCTCTAGGAACCCTCTTCCGCGCCTCACAATTCCTGGCCGAGGAGCTGCCAATCCGCCTGGCGCACCGCGTCGAGGAGCTGGAGCTGCTGCCCGACGGCCTCAACGACATGCCCTCTGTGAAAAAGGTCAAGGACTGGTATGCCCAGTCCTTTGAGGTACGTCACATCACAGCCCATGACAAGATGTCTTCGCCTGTAGCTAACCCATGCCCCTCCTCTCTTCCAACAGGAAATCACCCAGCTCCCTCGACCGCGCCTCGCCAAAGACATCAAGGAGCGCCTCATGAAACCCGCCAAGTTTGGCAGCCGCGGCGGCTATGCGCAGCTCTCCGAGTCGACGCCGAACCCGTCCATCGACGAGGGCGAGGCCTCGGGCTGGGGCCGCCTGCACCTGAATGGCAACGGCCACAGCAACGGCAACGGATACGCATCCAACACATCAAACGGCCACGGCAAGGCCCGGTCCGTTGCGCGGAGATACTTTGCCACGGTCGACGACACGGGCGACTGGCCGCCCGAGCTGCAGCTCTACAACCAAAAGTTCGCCCAGTGCCTGCACAAGATCAAGCGGCGGCACGACAGCGTCGTCACCACCATGGCCCAGGGCATCCTCGAGTACAAGCGCCGGCGCCAGCGCATGCAGATCGACTCCAACATCCAGTCCTTCCTCGACCGCTTCTACATGTCGCGCATCGGCATCCGCATGCTCATCGGCCAGCACATTGCCCTGACGGACCAGAGCCACCACCGCGACCCGACCTACGTCGGCGTCATTTGCACAAAGACAAACGTCAAGGAGCTGGCCCAGGAGGCCATTGAAAACGCCCGCTTCGTCTGCGAGGACCACTACGGCCTGTTCGAAGCGCCCCGCATCCAGCTCGTCTGCAACCCCAACCTCGACTTCATGTACGTCCCGGGTCACCTGTCACACATGCTCTTCGAGACGCTCAAGAACTCGCTGCGCGCCGTCGTCGAGACCCACGGCATGGACAAGCAGGAGTTCCCCGTCACAAAGGTCATTGTCGCCGAGGGCAAGGAGGACATCACCATCAAGATCTCCGACGAGGGCGGCGGCATCCCCCGCAGCGCCATCCCCTTGGTCTGGACCTACATGTACACCACCGTCGACCGCACGCCCAACCTCGACCCGGACTTTGATAAGAGTGACTTTAAGGCCCCCATGGCCGGCTTCGGGTACGGCCTGCCTATATCAAGACTGTACGCCCGCTACTTTGGCGGCGACTTGAAACTCATAAGCATGGAAGGGTGAGTTTTCCCTCTATTTTCCCTCTCTCTCTCCCGTTGAAACTCCCTTAGTCTTAAGTGTTCTTTAATACTGACCCCTTATCTTCCTCTCCAGCTACGGCACCGACGTCTACCTCCACCTCAACCGCCTCTCCTCCTCCTCAGAACCCCTCCAATAGCAATTAAGCACCGCCCACGCTAGAACCCCTGCCTCGGCACTCGGCATCCGCAGCAAGCTCAAGAGCAACAGCAAGCGCGAGGTCACTGAGCGTCGACAGGTCGGGGACGCAGAGGCGGTGGTGAATGCGCCTCCGAGCAGCTTCCTCCACAAGGACGACAAGCAGTTGTAAGAAAAGGAAGAAAAAACTCGAATACATATAACAACGCAAAAAAAAGGGGGGGGCATCACAATGTGAAACAATTATACGAAAAATGGGCTATATGCATAAGTGTGGTGAGGAAGCAGCCAGTATCACCATTTTACAAAGCATTGTAGAATCTACAAAGCATACCACCACCAGCCACACACACACACACAAGGTTACAACAACCGGCTTCTCTCAAGCTATGAGAGGAACCATATCACGAATCATCATGTTTATTATATTGGATATGACAGGACAACATCAAAAACAATGTTAGGATTTTCACGGAGGACTTTTTATCATTAACCACATCAAGGGTGATGCGTGTTAACAAGTGCTTCAAACACAGAGGAATAGGCAAAAAGGAGGCGTGTTTTGATGTACAAGTGTAAAGTACAATTCGGGATGCTTGCAACAGCATAAGTAGGTCGTCGGGTGTTGGCGATTAAGGAACGGGACTGGGATGCATTTTTACAACATCCACCAAGCAGAGGCTTTTCAAGCCCTCGTTTGGATGCTGGGAGTGGAAACGAAATGTATATCATCCACATCATCAATTTTTAGACTAAATCTGAAAACCATTGCGAATATCTCCGGCGTGGCGTGTCTCCCTAATATGGGCCTCCCTGATACCTATGGGCTCATCGCTAAGCTGAAATGAACAAAATGCAAGAATCAAAAGCAAAAGATGTCTTCCTCGGGGTCAATATCCACGCGCCTCCATTAGTAATCCTCGCCATCTTCATCGTCCGGCTCACAGCACTTGGTCGTGTCATACTGCACTGGGCGATGATTCACAGGGCCGGGATCTCGAGCCGCAACATGGTGGTTCGTGCCGACCTGGCGCAACTCCTGCTGGGACATGCGTACCTAGGACATGGTCAGTTGACAGATCAGGTATGATGTGAGGGTGCAAAATTACGTACAACTTTTGGCCATTTGCCTTTGGCCTGGCTTGGCGGGTTTGGCAAACTGTCTTCCTCTTCATCCGCCTCCGAGGTTCCTATGGCTGAGCTTTCCGTGGTCGATCTGAAGCCTCGATGCTGTATTCCATTTGGATCCCAAGCATTAAAAGACACTCGACGCGCTTTCTTCTCGAATCGTGCCTCCCTCGCTGTTGTAGCTGTCGAAATGCTGCTTGGGTTTCCACCGAATTCGCTACTGGCGGCGTCGGACGGAGCGTCCATGGAGAGGCCTTGCTGTACCAGAGGCCTGAGATGAGGAGGGAGGTGCTGTACAAACGAGGATTTGTTGGAAGCACTTCGTCCATCAGTCGAAGAGGCCAGAGAGTGTCTGTCTTGGCCAATGGAGCCACGCAGATGGGGAGGGAGTGCCCGGCTCGACGACGCCTCGGAGCCAGAGTACTCGGAAGGAGCGCTTCCGTCCATAATGGAGGCCACTTCGCCATCTTCCAAGCCAAGCGATGAATATCCAGTAACAGGAGCCTGGTGTGTATGTCAGTATGCGAGGCCATTCAATAGGCCAGATGATAAAGTACCTGGGGATAGGCATCGTCAGAGAAGAAATCAGTGCTGTCGATGAATCTAGCGGGCCACGCTTCTCCACGCTCCTCTTCGATCGAGATGTGGCCAGTCTCGAGAGGCGCAGGTACAACCTCTGGCTCCTGGGTTTCAACCCAAGCGGTGCATCTCTTGCAGCTCTTCGGGCAGGTCAGCTAGCTTCTACACGATGTATCGTTGGGATGAGAGGGCGCCAACATACAATACTACCACTTCTCTTGGTATTGCCGCTGAACTCAGACAAGGGCTTGACAAGACCGCACAACTCGCACGTCATCTCTGTGCGCTGGCCAGCCGAGTGCTCTCGGCAAGTCATTCCCGAGTTGGCTGCATTGACGCGAGATCGGCCAGTCTGGCTACTTAGAGCGAGGCGTTGTTGGTTTTTGGAAAATTCCTCGAGGGGCTTCCATTCTCCGCCGACTTTGCATCGAAATCTGGTGATATATGTCAAATCAAGGAATACAAGGTGATGGGGAAAGGGACGGGAGTTCGATTGCGTATTCGTACCTCGTTGGAAAGCTCGCCCTGGGACACATCAGTCAGTATTTACGCCTCCAATATGAGTGAGCAAGAAGGCGAGGAGTATGAAGGGTAAAATCAAGGGTTGTGTCAAAAGGAGAAAAGAATGCAAGGAGATGGGCTGGGAATGAGCTGGCGGTCAACTCACATGTTAAAGTTGGCGTTCTCCCTTCTGTTGGCCATGGTTCGTGAGTGACTCTCTTGATTTGCACTATCAAGGAAAAGGAAACTAGATAGTTGTGCACTGCTCAGGATAAAGTTGAGTACCTATGAAGAAGATAAAATGGAGTGTGCAGAGGTTGGAAGAAGAAAGAGGAGGAGAGGCAGAGGTGGAAGAGGAGAGTGTACTTTATAGGCGCTGCTTTGATTCACAGCAAGAGCCAAAGTTGGCCACAATCGCTCCTTCTATCGTTCCTCTCTCTGCCTTGTGACCAAGAAGCCGTCAAATTCAGGCATCCAGATTTTCAAACGGCAGCTGGCATATCTGAATAACAAGTCTGCTATTGTTCTATCAACGGCTGGCTGCAGCTGGCTCAACACAATGGGTCAATGTGCCAATATCCGAGGTGAAGGGGGCACATGATATCCAATTATTGCGTCAGTTTTCATCTGAAGCTGTAGCAGTTCCCAGGTGAATTAAGGCTCAACTAGTAGCTGGAGAGTTAAGATATGTGGTGCAACTATATTCGGCAGTGAATGCATATCAGAGGTAGTACGAGCTATATTCACCAAAGGGCAAGTTGATCACGCTGGAGACAAACGGCCAAGTGCCTAAATGCTGATTCTTGGCTTTCTTTGTCTTTGTATAACCAAAATATTAATCTAAATAGCAACATCTTTTAACATATCTCGTTTGTCTTAATATCATTGCCATATGTTTGCACATTGTAACGATAGAAGAAGTCTCATACTTACCAACAGGAAGATATGAGTACCTAGGAGGTCTGCATGCGGCGTAACAATATTTAATTTGGCCTTTATAGCAAATAGTCTTCAGTATGCTTTTTGTAAACTAAATCTACTCGATATCCCAGCAGTCTATACATGCCATTTGCATTGGCGTCTTGAAGCATGAGTGGTGATGATCTACCCTACAACTGGAGCGCTGGAGTAAAATGATGTCACCGAGGATTGTTTCAAAACTTCAGTCATCAATGACAATCCGCATAATTCGTACGGACTGTGCCAAACTGTGTCTCGTTTATGCAAACATTTTCACCATAATGCCGCAAAATCTTCTAACCATGGGCTTGTTTCATCAAGGCGCCTGCGCCAGGTTCCTCTCCAAGCATGTGAAATGCCCACAAGAAACGGCAAACGCCATCTACCCAACCACAAGGTTGAAAAGCACCAGACATCAATACTCGTAATTTACTGCAACAGTCGACAAGGTCGTGTTTAACCGCTGCCCATGTCCCGAATACCGAGATTGATACACACGTGCGGCGCGATAGACTTGCTGCTGCTACCTTGTAATTAACAGGTACAGGCATGTTCGGGGCTCGCCTGAAATGGGCTTCTCCATCGTCTAAAGTGCTCGCATCTGATACGAGATGAGTGGCTATCCGTCACGCTCAACGCGAAAGCGCCTACAATGCAAAACCCGCGGGATCGGCCTATCAACTGGTGAGATTGAAACCAAAGCTGCCGACCTTTCGCATAGTCCAATGCTCAGGCCACAAGACACCAGATCTACGACATAAAAAGACGCCGGAGCCAGATAGGGGCATCGGAACAACGCCTGGTAGTATCAAGACCGATTTCAACGGTATTTCAGTGGCAGGGCTCATGTCCCGTCCCATGTCGGCAGGCCATCCCGGAGTCTCAACATAGAGGCCACTCCACTAAAAGGGATTGATCAAATGGGTTCCCGCGCTCTCGATGCTAGGCTTCCAGCTACGTATCTGCTTCATTGCCACGCTGACCTGGGCTGTACAAGGCACAATGGCGATTTGGCTGGCACGTTCAACGCAGAGCGGCGCCCGACGGCTGTCAAACGGGCCACTGCTCCTGATGAATGACTCGATGAGGTCTGTTTTACCTGTCAAGAAGCTGCTGGTGCTGGTTATACGATACGTGTATGAGCAGTGCTCCGTACTGCAGGTACAATCACGGGATAGCTTCGATCGGGAGAAGCAAGATAGGGGGGCGAACAAGTCTAGCCTTGCCGGAAACTGCCATTGCTCACGGCTTGTTCTGTCTGTCTGCCTTTCAAAGCTCCTGATCCCGCTCCTATAAATCCCCACTCCACCAACATTAAGAGAAGGGAAAAATCGCCACCATCTCAGGCACAACAGGATGGATGACAAGTCAGTGTCCCTAAGCAACGCCACAGCGGAAAGGCCCAGGCAGGCACACCACGCACGAGTGTAGTGTGCAATACAATGCTCAAGCTCCCCCAGGTACGAGTACTGTACATACCTGAAGCGCCTTGTGCAACGGTGGGATGGCCGTTGATATTGTCAGCTTTGGATGCTTCCCCCAGGCCCCCCGATGACATGCAGCTCAGACATGCGGCGGGATGATTCCCCGGGGCGTCTCTCGCACGGGTCACTTCGCGCTGGTTCCGTCTCACAAGAGAAGAAACACGAGGGGCTCTCTGTGAAAATTTTCTCTTGCTTTCTTTTTATTTTGAGCCGCGGGGAGGAGAATAAAAAGCAAACAAGATCCAATCCTGTCAGGGGGTGCTGCCGGAACCGCGGCCTATTGGAATAGTGGAGGGAAAAGAGAGACATCGGAGTTGCAGCCGCTGCAGCCCTGATGCAAGGGGAGAAGCAGGCCCTGGCGACTGGATACAATACCGGCCATGCGGAACTACTGGCACAAGGATGGAGACCTCTCTTGCAGCTGGGCTGGAGTGAAGGCGAGTCTGTGCTTGGTGCTAGCAGCCGTTTCAATAGTTGGGATGATACAGGTATTTTGCATCCATCCCATCCCATCTCGTCTAACGCAGTAATATATTGCGATAAATGGGGTTGGAGGTAGAGGTAGGGAGTACATTTAGTTGTGATATTGGTGGTGGCGCAACAAATGATTGTGCCTCTCATTATTGGATATGAAGTCCATACCAAATCAGTCATCAACTAACTGAAAGACTTCATCTTGAACAGGCAGTCCGGTTCTGGCCGAGCACAATGTAACCGGAATCCTGCCCGGAGCATTCCCGTAAGCATCCAACTGAATACTGGTACATGGCCAAAGCCTTCTCGCTCTCTGTCTGTCTGTCTCTCGTCAGCCCATAAACGGTGCAGGCACATGTTCGCAGAAGTGAGACACGGCCTTTTCGATAGAGGCCCTCGGCCCCTTTGGCGCTTGTACCTGGAAATGCTCCGACTCAAGTCGTTTTCACCTTAATTCGTGTGAGCAGAATGGCCAACGGCGTGTCACCAGTGACACCACGCGTTCATGGCTGGATGTGACATGAATCGCCTCGTAGCCGCCACACTTTCTTTCTATTCCTCATTCTCTCTCTCCTTTGTGCGCCTGTGTGTGTGTGTCCCTGCATTACGAGCAAGCCTTGGACTCCCTAAAAGCAGGCCAATGCTCAAGCGACGCGCAGTAGCAGCAGTTGTAAGCCTTCCTCAGGCTTTTCTAGACCGCGAGGCTGCAGATCTGGAGGACGGCTACCAAGGTACACTACATGCCACCGGCCCCTCTCTCGGACGACATTCTCCTTTTCGGAGGTGCAAGTTTTTATTTATATGTGTTTTTTAATGTGCGCGGTTCGTACCCGTATTAGGAGCGAAGGCATCTTGGCTTGAATGACCCAAGATGAGAGCTTTGCGTCTCGGCCCCCAATACCAAGTACTGTACAGTACAGGCATCTCACGCCGCCAATCCCGAGCAGCAGGAGGCGAAAAACTGGATGGCGTACTCGTACATGTCAAGATACCTGTTCCGCGGCAGTGAGCCGTCATGATCCGGAGACATAGCACGAGTAGCTCTTCTGGCGCATCCATGCTGGAGGGCTCCAATGGATTTTAGAGTGCCCATTCTTGAGCTCGTTCAGTGGCGTTGTGAGATGTAAAGCAGCATTCACTTCGTTCAAGCGCTGACAAAGACTTTCCAGGTTCTTAATCTCAGCATGCAAAGCATGACAAGGCATGACAAGGCAAGGCATCGCCGTGAAGCACTCGCGCCGCTGTGAAATATAAGGAGCTTTGTTGGGGCCGGTCAAAATCACCAATCTCGCTCTGTAAAATGGCGGCAATCAGAAGTACCGACCGGACCAGCGCTGGTGAGAAATTCGCACATGCACAACTACAAGCTCGCAAGTACATGACCGCAGGCTCGGACGCGTCAAGGTACTTTGGAAGGGCTGTTTGGCAGGTACTTGCGTCGGAATTGAAACATGGCAGAATTTCCCATTGTAAACGCTAGTCCTGGATCGGCTAGGCGTTTGTTGGATTTGCTTCTTGTAGCGGACTAGCCGCAGTGGGGGCCCCTCTCGGCGTTCCAGCAACGTCGCGTGTGAGTGCTTCGCTTATGCAGCAGGTGGGAAGAGAATGAAGAGAATCTGAAATGACTGGATTGGATTGTATCTCAAGCTGTGGTGTGCATTGTTGTTACGGAACGGTACTTGTACATTGTTCTCGGTACTTTGCATCAAACGTGAATCTTGCATTGACTTGCTGACAGCCCACGTTTTGTATTGACGCGACAAGTACCCTTTGCACGGCTCTGCTTGTCACTGACTGGTCCGGCGCTCCGTATTCCAGCCGCAAGACACCAGACAATTCGACCACCTAAAGACCCTGGCAGCTCTGACTGGCCCGTGGATCCCCAAGCGACCCTGGCGCTGGGCACAATATTGTCGAATAGGAGCGCAGCAAAATGTGCCCGGGCGCCGGTGTGCTGTGCTGGCACCAGGCCTGCTGCCCTGTCTGGGCCCTCATCTGCAGAAGATGGGCATATCGTGGAAGTACTAGCGCTGCGATTTCTGGTACAGACGATACTTGTACTCCGTACTTTTTTACAAGCATTAACAAATGTTTTTCTCCGATGCTCCTCCAGCACCGCGTATATACGATAACTCTGGTAAGCAAGGTGGAAAATTTTTCACAGTGAAACACGCGGAGGAGTACCGAGTACAAGGTAAGCCGTAGATGTGTCGAATTGAGCGAGTGTAGGAGTGGAGGGCTTGCACGTGTTGGCGCTTTGGTACATTGGGCTGATATCAGTGCAAGGTTGATATGGACGGTAATGCCCAAAGCACGTATCTAGTAATAGCGCTGTAGAGCAGCCGTGCTATCAAATATCACCCAAGATACGGTTATTGTATGTATGCTCTATTCATTGGATACCTTATTTACCGAATGGCCAGGTCTCTTATTGGCAGCAGATATCATGGCCACAGGTGAAATGGAGCTGCCTGGTCGCCTGACGGGAATCCCCCCTTGCAACTCTCGCAGAAGCGAAAAAAGAACAAAATAGCCCCCCTCTAAAAAAGAAGAAATCATTTAAAAAGTGGCCTCTTGGAAATTTCTTCTTGTTTCCCCTTCTCTCTCCGACCCTTGTCCGCCACGCAAATTGCCCAATTTGAGCGTGACAAAAGGAAGTTCTGCGATAGATTCCAAGCCCCACTTGATAAATTAAAGAGACGGAGGTCCCTTTTTTTCTTCTTTCCATTGCCCCAGCACCAAGTGCGGCATAGCGCCGGGTCCTGGTAACTTCTGTATTTTGTAGTATGTAGCGTTTGTAACTTTCAGCAGACGACCCGGGCAGCGCGGTACTTGTGCCCGCCGGTACCGCTACCTTGAACGTGGCTGCGGAATACGGGGTGGCGTGTGGTAGCACTGCGGCGCGGGCTTAGTACCTGACGCGGGTGGTTGGGCGAAGAAGACCACATGTATGGGGTACCGCGCGAGCTACCAGGAGCTACTGCACCGCGACCGTGAAAAGTGCGGTCAAGCAGCGGCCGCGGGAGCTGTGCGAGCTGGTGCGCACAAGTCACTGAGCCTGCAACGGCGCGTACCGGCAACTTGTGACGACTCGGGCGGGTGGCTTTTGATGGGCGTTCCTTTCAATGGGCAAGCATAAACCGTCTTGTGCTCGTTTTTTATTCCTCATGTACCACCTCCTGTGCCGCCCCCCCCCTTCGAGTCAATCAATCAGTCAATCAAATCACAGCAGAAATTCTGGCGGCCAGAAAGTCGCCCATTCATGCGAACGGCGGCGGCGGAGCCAATCCCTGCCTGGTGACTGCAGTGCCTTGTCAAGCCCATGGCATGACGGACGGGCCTTGGGGTCACCCCATCGCCCATAGCAGAGTAGCACCAGACGCTTTTTCTCTGCTTTGGACCTAGACCACTCGCTCGCTTTGTTGTTATTTTGCAGGGCCATTCACTGAATGGGAATGACAGTACTTGCTTGACAAGTACAGGTGTATTGTGTTGTATTACGGGTGCCAACGTGCTGATCTGAGGTTGAGCTGGAGCCGATTCAACGATGCGCGTTTGTGCGCGACGGTTGAACAGCTGAATTCAATGCAACCGACCAATACTACTAGTAGCTCGTTTATGATACAAGTCCAAAAAAGGAAAGAAAAAAAATAACGGGAAAAGAAAAGCAAAAAAAGAAACATGCACGGACCGTGAACATACGTGCAGTACATACACACCAGATTCACACTCACACTGCAGTGCAAAGTCGACAGACAGAACGTCCAGCCCCCCGTTGGCACCCTGTTTCTGCCGCTGCTCATTCTTTGGCTCGTCTGCGACACGCGCCTTTTCAACCCCCCCGGCTAAACACCAAATGGTCTGGAAATGCACTGGGCTGGCTGGCTGACTGCCGCGCTTCTGCTGCTTGTCGACTGGTTCTGGTTCTCGTTCTGGTACAGTGCTGGTTACCCGCGGGCCTGCGACTGGCCCAAATATTGCATCGTTCGACGACGCTCAGTCGTCCAACCTCGACCGCCTCCCCGCGAGAGAGAGAGAATAAAAAAATAAAAAAGGAACCCTGTTAGTTCTGTCTGTTCACGCTCCACTGCTCTGCTTTGGTCGTCTCTCTCCGTCGTCAACTCGCAGGTCATTTTCATTTCATCTCACCAACCGCATCATCATCTCTCGCCCCAAATTGCTCTTGGCGGCTCTCTTCACTCTCACCTGCTACACTACAGTACACTACAGTCCCTCTACTCTTACTTAGCACTCATCTCATCTTCACATCCCATCAAATCTCATCTCTTCCATTTCGTATTTGCCAAGCCGAAGCGGGCTCCTCCCACTCAATCCAGACAGGCCCAACTAATACTAATTTAGCGGTCCGGGTCCCAGGATCCCTCCGCGATCAGCTGGGTCTAGCCACTGTTGGGAGTCCTGTAGTGCCAGAAAGTACCTACGAGTACTGGACCAACCCCCCTGGGCCGTTGACATTTTGAGAGCTCCCCTTTTCATAACCTCCAAGCCTATCCACTTTGAAATCAATCCTCACTTCAGTCACTCCTTACACTGACCTCCTTTCGGCCTTTTCTCCTCCATCTTTTTGGATTTTCACGATCTCGATTCTTCTCATCCGTCTGTGTAAGCGACCCGCCACCTTAACCTCAACCTCACCAAAACCAACCCTCCTGCCCGACGACAAACTGCAGCAACCTCAAGCTCTCTTCTCCCGCTTTGCCCTACCTGAATGCCACGATAAACGATCAGCAGCTCTGCGACAGAGCTCATCTCTTGCGGGCCAATAGGTGTTGTCTGTTTTTTGCCTGTCGATTTTTCTTTTTTTCTTTCTTTTGCTTTTCTGTTTAAAGCATTCGACTGGCCGCTCTAGTCTCCGTCCAATTCTTGGACCGTTGCTGAAGCTGCCTCTGCAACCTCATTTGATAGCGCCAGCGCCAACAGTCTCAGTCGTCAACTCTACACCATGACGGCCACAACAGAAATGACGCTGCGGCAACAGCCTCACGGCAACATGGCGCTCGAAGACCGCTTCGAGGTCGTCAAGGAGATTGGAGACGGAAGCTTCGGTAGCGTTGTTCTGGCTCGAACTCGAACAGCGGGTGCCGCCGTCGCCCGTCGAGGTACTCTTGTAAGACAGCTCAGCACACCAACCTCGGCCTGGATTATTCCATTGCTAACGCACCCTAGGTTGCCATCAAGTCGATGAAGAAGACGTTCGAGTCTCTGGCGCCCTGCCTGGAGCTCCGAGAAGTCGTCTTCCTGCGAACCCTGCCGCCTCATCCTCATCTCGTCCCCGCTCTCGACATCTTCCTAGACCCCTTCACCAAGAAGCTACACATCGCCATGGAGTACATGGAGGGCAACCTGTACCAGCTGATGAAGGCCAGGGACCACAAGTACCTCGACAACGCAAGTGTCAAGAGCATCTTGTTCCAGATCATGCAGGGTCTTGAGCACATCCACTCCCACAACTTCTTCCACCGCGACATCAAGCCCGAGAACATTCTCGTTTCCACCTCGGCTCACCAGGACACCTCAAACTCCTTCCGACGATACTCTGCCCTGGTTACACCGCCATCGACCCCTCCCACCTACACCGTCAAGCTGGCCGACTTTGGTCTCGCCCGTGAGACTCATTCCAAGCTGCCCTACACCACCTACGTGTCCACCAGGTGGTACCGCGCGCCCGAGGTGCTTCTGCGCGCCGGTGAGTACTCGGCTCCCGTCGACATCTGGGCCGTCGGCGCCATGGCCGTCGAGATTGCCACGCTCAAGCCCCTCTTCCCCGGCGGAAACGAGGTCGACCAAGTGTGGAGAGTATGCGAGATCATGGGCAGCCCCGGAAACTGGTACAACAAGGCTGGTGCTCGCGTGGGAGGCGGCGAGTGGCGCGAGGGCACTAGATTGGCCTCCAAGCTGGGCTTCTCCTTTCCCAAGATGGCTCCTCACGCAATGGACACCATCCTGCAAACCCCCCAGTGGCCGCCTGCTCTGAGCCACTTTGTCACCTGGTGCCTGATGTGGGATCCCAAGAACCGTCCTACGTCCACCCAGTCTCTGAACCACGAATACTTTGCAGACGCCACGGACCCGTCGAGGCCCAAGTCGTCCGCCTCCAAGATCTTGGGTCGCAAGCAGTCAGACATTAGCCGCCACTCCAAGGAGGGCCTGGCCCCCTCAAACTCCGTTTCCAAGCAGTCGTGGTTCCGCAAGTCTCTCATCGGCCGCAGCGACATTCCCGAAACCATTGTCGTGGCCCCTGCTCAGCCCTCGCCTGTTCAGACCTCCAGCACCGTCGACGTTTCCACCACCAAGCAGCCTGTCAAGCCCAAGCGGAGCACATGGGCCAACGGCCTCTCTGGCGTTGCGCCGATGCCAATTCTGCCCTCTATCAAGCCCATTTCTCCCCTGTCTGACGCTGTGACGGCGCGTGCCAACAGCAACGCCGACAGCCAGGACAAGAACAAGAAGCTGGGCCGACAGCTCTCCGTCAACTCGAGCAGCAACAACTATACCGAGATGCACCGTGCCCAGGCCGAGCGTGCTCTCAACGGACAGACGGGCCTTGCATCCCCCCCTAGCGCCCACAAGGAAAGCTTCTTTTCTCACCTTCGGAAGCGTGCCCGGCGCTTCTCCGGCCGCCACCAAACCCCCGTTTCGCCAGCGTACGACGACATGGAGGCACAGGTTGGATGCGGTCCCTGGAACAGCAACCGGTCCTCCATGATTGTCGACCAGCAAGTGGGCCCCATTCCCAAGGCCGAGTACGAGTCTCTGGATAAGACTCTCAGCGATGTCCAAGGTTCTGAGCCACGCGCTCCCGTGCCCCAGTCGCATCAACTTGCCGCGGCCGGGAAGCTCAAGCGTCACCACTCGCTGCCCTACCAGCAGCCCCGATCCGTCGACAACCTGATTGGCGCCGCCAGAAACGGTCCCGTCTCGAGCCGTACCCGACGTGCCCAGGCAGTGCAGGGTGTTCAGCAGTACGATACACCGGCCGAGGAAGACGAGCTGCTCGACGAGGTCCTCACCTCGACGCAAAAGGCCATGAAGCGCCTGGAGGGAAACGCTCAGTCGCTGCGACAGTCGGCGAGCAACCTAGGCCTGTCGACTTCGCAGCCGTACCCTAGCCCGTCACCGTCTGCCAACAGCAACCAGCTGCTCTACGCCGACGGCGCTGAAGCTCTGGCGCCCAAGCCCCTGGATCTCAGTAAGAAGACGGCCAACCAGTACAAGTGGCCCACCCCGCCATACGAGGGTGGTGAATGGAGCGCCTCAGCCTCTGCCAGCATCTGGGCCGCCGGAAACCGTATCTAAAGGAGAAAAGGAGACGTCATTAATATTTTCCTCGGTGGAGTCTCTTTTGTCCTTTCTCCCCCCTTCTCTCGGACATGTCACTGTTGAGTGGTGAGGCAAAAAGTTGTTTTTTGTTTATTAATATGGCGTGTACTATTTTTTTCTTCGCATGATAAATGGTGTTTTGGTGTTGGTTTGCGGCACATATTTCCTCGCTCCTTGAATCATGAGTCGCCGGGTCGACCATCATATCATTATTTTTTCGACATTTTTTTTTCACATCTTCTTTCGATTGGGGTATAAAAACTCGTTTTGGTTTATTCTGCGTATCTCGGCTGGCACAAACACACACACATACTACAACTACTTATTACTACTACTACCACAAAGAGCGTACCGTACCATATATCACCCTCGAGGGGCTTTCGACATATAACCGAGGCCAATAGCTCGAGGCAGCCTTTTGATTTACTTTTTTGGATTTCGATTCGCTTTTCGCTTCGTTTTCTTCAATACTTGAATATTTTGAGCAACACTCATCTCATGGCACACCGAAATACCCCGTATAGACCGAAAATAAGAAGGGCGAGCATTGAGCCCTCGCCTTGCTTGAAGCAAAATATACCTCACATAGTACACCAACTTTTTTTTTCCTTTGTTAAACAATTTTTGTTTCCTTTATACCAAGAAGAATAAGAAGCTGAAGAGGAGGAATAAGAAGCTTGAAGAGGAGGAATAAAGAAGCTTGAAGAGGAGGAATAAAGAAGCAGAAGAAAGGAGACACGGAGATTGGGATGGAGTCGAGGCGTTTTTTCTTTCTTGTCGTGGTTGGATATTTACGGTCGTTTTTTCGATACTTTTTTCGCACAATAGTAGTCTGCCCGAGACAGAATTTGTGAGGGCGCATATTTTTTTTACATGGAGACAGGAGTTTTTTTATGTATCTGCCTGTGTTCTTTTGTGTTGAAGTACACCCCTCGCAACTTGTAAAAAGCAATGAAGCATAATTTATTCTTTTTTTTATATTATATATCTCCTTTTTCTTCTCCTTATCGTTGACCGTCTGCGTTATTTGCTTGTGATGATTAATGGCTCTGGCTTGTTGGAGCTTTTAGTTCCTCGTTCGTGGCTCTTCGCAGGCGGAACATATCCATTTTCATTTGAGTGCCGTATCATATGGCAAAGGTCATGGCCGGCTTACGGTTAACCACCTAGTTATATAGCTAAGCCACTGGAAAGGAAATCTATGGCAAGAATCCATCAATCTGTCTCTGCCAGTATATACAAAAACACTACCCAAGTAGAACAGAAGCACCGAATAGAACAGGGGCACCACTATATGCAAGAATCACACTCGCTTACACTGTACATTTCGTGGCTGTATCTTGCTGCCTGAACGGTCCAAGGCTGCTCCCAATTTTTACCAGTACGGAGTACCATTACCGTATCTTACATATCAAATAGTTCGTCGTGTGCACTTGTAGGGATTGCGAAGTGGGACTGCTGTGCATATTGAGGGGGCGGCGATGCATGTTGTTGCATGGCGAGAGTAAGCGCCAGCCAGATGCATCTCTTGTGTCCGTCTGACTTGATTTTTGGGATATGCGCTACATTGCGTGTTATTCCCTTTTTTCGATGAGTGGCAGTAAAATAGATGCCTGGGAGTTTGCGGGTTTACTGTACCTATCTGGCTACCTACATGTACCTTTGTTTGTTGCCTGGCTTACGAGATGAAAAGGGGGCGGTTTGTATAAGCAGCGGAGCGAAGCGATGGGATGCGGGATGGGCATTTTGGGCGCAAGGCAGAGCGAGATGGTGTGTACCGGTAACGGTATTGGCGGTGTTACGAATACCTTTGGGGGGGGATCCGCAGCGAAATCTGGCAGCCTTATGGGAACCCTGGTTTGGGGGTGTGCTGTGCCACGTCGTCTCTTTTCTCGTTTCTATCAATTTTTATTATGATTATTTCTTCTTTGGGGTTGGGAGGATATCATTGATCTGTCAGGCCATTGGGGCCGGCAACAAGTAGCTGTACAAGGGATAAGGTTGGGTACATGCACCACCTTTGCGATTGCGGTGTACGTACTCGTACTCCATCGCGCAGTGTGTAACTCCGTAGCAGTCGCAGTGCACCAGGAATTAAGAATGGGAGAAAACCGGGGACCTGTCAGAATGAGGCTCTGGGGAAAAGCTGTGTCTACGTAAGCAAGACAGTCACGTGCTAGCACTAGACCCCAGACGGAAGAGAAACGAGGCGATACCTGCGGAAAACCTGCGGGAACAAGGTCCAGCTGAGGCAGCCTTGAGAGAGCCAAACAAGGGGAGAAAAAAACAAGTGCAAAGCCATCAGGCAACAGAATAATTTAGACGAACGGGGCCTATTTTTATTTTATTTTTATTTTTTGATTCTTACCTGAGTCTGTGACAGGTTGCCCTTTTATTTATTTTTTATTCATTTTTTCATTTACATCAATTCTCTTTTTTCCTCATTGAAGAAAGAGGGGGGTTCTATATGGATATTTATATCTGGTGACGAGTTGCCGTGCCTGGAGAGCGCTTTTCTACTTGTGCGGGTCTGTCTTTTGCTTTGAACAAGCAGCAGCGAAGAAAGGCATCAAGTGGACAACGATTAGAAGCGATTGCAACTACGATTCTCTTCTTTTGAACAGCTTGTTGGTGCACTGAGAGTCGTTTGCGCGCATCTACGTGGCATCTAGAGCAACAACACAAGAGGGGCGATTTGCCTCATCTGCTTGTTGGCGACTCCTGAGATCCCCATCTGGCTGTTGGCGACTATCGAAACCCTCACCCGCGAATAGAATCATCCATCCCCCATATCGCATCTCGTCATCTGTACGGCCCGCCACGAAAGGAGGAAGGGCGGGAGACGAGAGGGGTGTAGCACGGTTCCGGGCCCCTCAGGCATGAGCCCTGGTGAGCTCACCGAGAGCTGAAGAATAACACCAGGCGGGACTCCAACACCAACAAGACAAACAAACAAACCGCTCGCCATTGTATGACCGCTGGAGCCCATCGCCGAGATTTCACGCAATTGAGGGCGCTGTGAGTCGCGCTTTCGTTGGAAGAGATGCAGAACCTCGCGCTGCCGGTGCGCACGAGCGCCAGTCGGCGCAATCAGGAGAGCAGGAGTTACTTTACGAGCTACACGCCGCCGAGCTCCACAGAGGCTATCAATGGGCCGGTGAGGGAGCCGGTGAGGGAGCAGCCGCCGATGACTGATCGGTTGATTGTGGGGGTGGATTTTGGCACGACGTTTTCAGGGTGAGTGAGTGAGTTGGTGAGAGGTGATATGAGATGGGGATGAGGATGAGTTGGGATACAATGAGATGAGAAGAGAAAAGATTCTTCCCAGATCTCAAGCTAATGCTGTTCCAGCGTCGCCGCAGTATATACATCAACGCCCGACGACGTCGAAATCATCAAGACGTGGCCAGGCGGCAACGGCATCACCTCGGACAAGGTGCCCACCGAGATTACATACAGCTTCCCTCCTGACGCCTCGCCCGGCGCTGAGCCCACGGTAAAATGGGGTTTCCAGTTTAAGCCGGACGAGTCAAGGCTCCGGTGCATCAAGCTGTTTCTTGATCGCGCCCAGAAGCTCCCTTTTTACGTCAGTCCTCTCGACACGGCGGCGCAGCTCAAGAAGTTTAACAAGAACGTCGTTGATGCTGTTAGTGACTACCTCACCCAGATCTACCGGCACACCATGGACACTCTGACGCGGCGCTACGGAGAATCCTTCATGGCCTCGACAAAGGTCGAGTTCGTCCTGACGTGCCCGGCGGTTTGGAGCGACACGGCAAAGAATACGACGCTGCAGGCGGCTGAGCGGGCGGGCATGGGCAGCCGCTCCGAGATTCAGATGATTAGCGAGCCTGAAGCGGCGGCTGTATACACGCTCAAGGCGATTCAGCCCAATCACTTGAACATTGGGGACAACTTTATCGTGTGCGACGCAGGAGGCGGCACGGTGGAGTGAGTTTTACATCTACTGCCTTGACATGTGAGACAGAACTGACAGAAATCTAGCTTAATTGCCTATAAAATCATATCCCTGAAACCCCTGAGAGTCGAAGAGTCTGCCGTGGGAACGGGTGGGCTGTGTGGAAGTGCCTTTTTAAACTACAGGTTCGAGGAGCATGTTCGGACGAGGTTGGGCCAGGCCCGCTTCGACGAGATGAAGACGAAAAAGGGCAAGACGTGGCAGATGGGCTTGCGGTACTTTGAAGAGTTTGTTAAGCGCAATTTTAACGAGGACGAGCATCAGGAGATCAATGTTCCGTATGTTGCTTGCCTGTTACTTACACCCAGCGGTTGAACTGTTCTTTTTGCTGACTTTTGCTAGTTTTCCCGGGCTCCCAGATGACGAGGAGGCAGGGTTAGACTCGGGATTCATGGTCATGAGCGCAGAGCAGATCAAGGACATCTTTGAGCCCGTCGTCAAGGAAGTCTGCGATTTGGTCCAAGGCCAGGTCGAAGGACTCCGTGCCAAGGGCGGCATCGTCTCAGGCATCGTGCTGGTTGGAGGGTTCGGCCAGAGCGACTATCTATACCGGCGTCTCAAGTCGCACTTTTCGAGCGCGGCGCCGCCTCCGTATAGCGAGAGACCGACGCATGCGAACGCGAACGTGTCGCAGGACGGCGGATCGATCGAGGTGATGCAGCCGGTTTATGCGTGGACGGCGGTGGTGCGCGGGGCGGTGCTTCGGGGGCTGGAGGGCAACATGGTGATTTCGAGAAAGTCGAGGATGCACTACGGGACGTCGTTTGCGACGGTGTATGACGAGGAGAAGCACTCTGTTAGTGAACGGTACTGGTCGCCGCTGTGGGAGCGGTGGATGGTGTCTGATCGGATGCAGTGGCACATTGCCAAGGTGCGTTGTCCCCCTATTCCTCTCCCTCTCTTATTGTCTCCTTTATATCTTTGTTCGATTCCATGACTGACCTCCAACAGGGCGAGGCGCTTTCTCCTCTGTCGCCCATTGCCTTCCACTACACGCGCAACTTCCGGCCGGGCCAGTCGCTCATCGTGACGGACGACCTGATTGCGTGCGACGCGGACGAGCCGCCGGCGGCGCACACGCGCGACCTGATCAACGTGTGCACGCTGACGACGGATCTGAATGCCGTGCCGAGGAGCCTGTTTACGCGGTTGACGACGACCAGGGGGGTGGAATTCGACAACCTCGACTTTACGCTGGAGATGATTGTGGACAGTGCGGGGTTGGGCTTTGAGCTCAAGGTGGACGGGGTTCGGTATGGGCGGGTGGAAGCCGAGTTTCACTGAGAGAGACAGAAGAGAGAGAGAGAGAGAGAGAGCACTGAAGAGAGACGCAGAAAGACGGAGAGAGAAAGAGAAGGATTGAGGCTTGTCTGATGTCTGGTGATATAAGCGCTATTGGCCGGATTATACATACATGGTCGTCTGTATTATACAGTAATTATTACACAAGGTGGTTATCAATGAATGCCTCTGTTTCTGGCATTCTTGATTCTCGTACTTGACCATATACATACGCACCAGTAAACAATATGAGTTATATTCCCCAAATTCCCAATCACTTGGGGCCGATCCTAAACAGGGCTGCAGACGGGCCAAGAAAACTGTCGATACGAGAAGTACGATGCAGCAAATAGGCGTTTACACCGTGGAGTGCTGCCAATCTTTAGCCCCAAGTCCAGCAAGGTCTAGGCGCTGACATAACCTGGAAGAGTCGGGCAACCTGTACTTGTACGCACATGCACTGTACTGTACATATGGACCACTGCACGGTACAGCATGCTGCTTGTACATTGAGTGCTAGTATGCTCAACTAAGCCTCTCCCTATCGCCCGGCCTGAACTCTCCCGAACCATTAAACCTTGGCTTTGTCAGTTGAATGTCGTTACAACTCAAGCCCGTATTCATCAAACCGGACATTCAGAAATCATCGCAAGTCTCTTATCACCGTCCGGGATACAATCGCCCTCGCCCATCCTGTCGTTGCCATGAGCCAGACGCAGAAGCGCTGCTGGAACTGTCGCCGTAGGGAGAGCCCGCCTGCTCTAAGCACTCACCACCAAATGATCTATTAGATGGCTAACTGCCAACTGCAGAGCAAAAGATTGCTTGCGACAAGACGCTGCCGCACTGCCGCAACTGCGTCAAAAAGGGTCGCCAGTGTCTTGGATATGGCCTGAAATTGTCGTGGCCGCGCAAGGGCGACCAGAGACGGTCAGCGTCGTTGCAAAAGGAGCATTTCATCATTCCCATCCGGACAAAGGACCCCATCTTTATCAATGCCACGAGCGACGACGTCAAGGGTTCTCAGGATAACAGTATGTACATGAGTTTTCAAGCTCGATTCTGTGTCTCGAGTGTGTCTTGCTCTGGTGGCTGATCGACTGACTTAATGTTCTTTCACTTATCAGCCCTGGCTCGCTATGACGAAACCTCCTTTGGTGAGGTTTGGTTGACGCGGCAGCCCAACTTTAACATGGCAAGGCTGGATCCTTTCCTTGCTTCACATAGTAAGGCTGCTGAACTGGACTCACCTTGTATTGCTGTGCTGACAAGAGATGTGCTGCAGCCTTCAGCCCAGTTGCCCGGCTGGTCTCATCCAGTCAGAGTTGCGATGACCTCTACGGGTTGCTAGTCAGAATGTCATTTCAAGACGACAGCTTGCCGTCGCTGGCGTCGAGGTATGCCATCAGTGCGCTGTCATATCAGCATCTAGCCATGGACAAGACGGCCGTCATGCATCAGACGAGAGCCATCCGAGCGCTCCAGTCCGCCATTGAGACGGCGGTTCCCTCGGAGTGTATGCAATTGATGGCGGCGAGCATGCTTCTAAACATTTACGAGGTTTGTTACAGCTACATAACAAGTTTCTTCCCCTTAAATTTACTACTTCAAGCAGAGTTGCTAACGGGTAATAGACGCTCAACTTTGACACTTCGGATCTCAGCTGGTCCATCTTCTTCTGCGGCACAAAACGCATTGCCAACTATGTCACCAAAACTGACGACACGTACTTTGGGGACGAGGCACTCATCATTGACTGGGTCTTTTACCACGACGTCATGTACAAGTTTAGTATTCGGCATTGGATCGAAAAGAACAAGGATCAGATCATGTTGGCGTCGCAGAGAAAAGTTCTCTCCAAGGCCGTGTTTTCGCCAGAGAGACAGACGGTAAGTCTTTTTCTCTCTCTCTTTTTCTTATCATACCTTCTCCAGAAGAGTCAGGACAGGGCGACTGAGAGCGAGAGTGAAACTCATGTTAACTGATTTACTGTCAGATTGTTCCCATCCTTGGCTGCTCCCTGGAACTGCTGGACCTACTTTGCCAAGCCATAGATGCCGTTTACGAGCCCGGTGACCCTGATTACCAATCCGAGGCACACTTAAAGCTCGTCAGATCCCTGGAGATCCGCTTAAAATATCTGCAGCAACGGCAATCCACAGTAGCGCCGCTAGATGGGCCCGAGATGAGGCAGGAGGCCATCGTTGCCGAGCTGTACCGCCTTGCCGCCATCATCTATCTCCTGCGCATGGCCAAGGGTGAGCCCGACAACTCCAAGAGCGTTATTCCCGTGGTCGACCAGGCCTACGAGGCGCTCGACCAGCTGCTATACTGCGAGCGACCCTGGCCCCTGTTTATCATTGCGCTCGAGGCTCGTTCCGAGGAGCACCGCATGTGCATGCTGAGGGTGCTGGAAAAGTCGCTGGAGCGTCGACCGATGGGGCCCATGAGACTGGTCAACAAGATGATACCCGATGCCTGGACGCAGCAGGATCTGCGCGAGTCGTCAATAGATCCTTTTACGCTCTACGGCATGATTATCAGTAGGCACCGGGTGCCGCCATGCTTTACATAAAAAACCGGATTGCAAAAATATAGAGTATCTGCGTGGTTCATCTTTTTAAGGGGCTTTTATAAGGTATGCTATGCTTCAGTCTAATTACAAAAAGATTATAGGGAGATTTCCCATTTTCCTCCATTCTAATTCCACAATCTATCTCGTGCCGTCTATGTCATATCACAAATAGGGAATCGTGTAAAAAGGGGGGCGGGAGGGGAGTTTGAAGGCATCCGAAGAGGGCAATACAACAATGAAAATGGGAACGAAGAAAAGAAAAACAGAAAACGTCATGCTAAAAAATGGATATCATTCACACGATTCTCATAACAGCCAAAACTTTTGTTGCTTTTTCTCGAGGCTTTACGCGCCACCGGTAACAATCTCGCCAAACAGCTTCTCTCGCTTCATGCCAAGGGCGCTGAGCATGTGGACGCCGCCTCCCACACAGACCAGGATGAATGCCTTTTGCATGGCCTTTGTGATGGCCAGAATGGCCTGGTCCCGGAGCTGTCCGGTAATCTCCTCAAAGATTGTGCTCTGGGCTCCGGCAATGGCGTTTTGGATGTCGGAGGCGGTGAAGTTTGTGTTTTTCAGGACCGAGGTCAGGTTCTTGGTGGCCTCGGACTGGAAGATTTGGCCGGCAATGACGAGGCAAAGGACGGTGCCGCCGATCTGAGAGACGTTTTGCATGGCGAGAGCGCCGCCCTGTTGTGCGGGCTCGACTTTGAGGGAGGCGACGGCATATCCGATCTGGAGGGTCAGGCCAGCTCCGACGGCTGTGAGGACTGTGAAGCCGTAGATGTAGCTGGTCGGGGTCGAGGGGTCGAGGTAGGCTGTGAGGAGGGCGCTGCCGAGGGTGATGAAGAAGCCGGCAACGAGGAAGATGGGCATGTAGTATCGGATTCTGGAGAGGAGGTGGCCGGCGGCCATGTTGAAGCTGACTGTCAGGACGACGAACGGCAGCAGACGGACGGCGGCGGAGATGGCCGAGTCGCCGTGGACGAACTGGAAGTAGATGGGGATGAAGTAGACGACGACGAAGAGCGCGGAGATGTTGGAGGCGGTGGCGATGAAGAGCAGGACCTGGGAGCGCGATCGCAGCAGGTGGATGGGGAACGAGCGGTCCTCGGGCGTCGTGAGGATGGAAAAGGTCTGCTGGATGGCGTACGCGATGATGATGACGCCGAAAGCAACAATCATACCAATAGTGCGGCCGTCGTTCCAGTGCCACTGGCCGCCAGCCATGGTGAAGGCCATGCAGAAGGTGACCCATGTGCCGGCACCTAGAAGCAGCCCGAGGAAGTCAATCTTCATCACACGATCCCGAACAGACACACCGACGACGGGGTGGATGTCTGGCAGGCCGAAGATGTAGATGGGCGCAAAAACACCGCCGATGATGAGGTTGATGTAAAACGCCCATCGCCAGGTTGCGCTGGACTCGACGAAAGCGCCGCCAATGACGGGGCCCAAGACTGCGCCGATGCCCCAGCAGAAACCCGTGCCGGAGATGTACGTGGCTCGCTCCCTAGGCGTCGTCAGGGCAGTGAAGTAATTAAGGCAGCCCATGAAGACGCCACAACCTCCAGCACCAGCAATGACTCTACCGACGATGAGGGCCGTCATGGTTGGTGCAGCACCGCAAACCGCCGAACCGACGCTGAAGAGAATCACGGCGGCGGCGTACACCCACTTCATGTTAAAGTTTCCATAGAGCACGCCATACAGCAAGATGCAGGACACGGAACCGAGGGGAAACCCGGCGCCGATCCAGGCGAGCTGCTCGACGTGCCCGAAAGCCTCGACGACGGAGCCCTGGACGTCGGCGGCGATGGTGGTGTCGAGGCCGTAGACGAAGGTGGTGACGTAGAGGGCGACGCAGACGAGGATCCAGCGGAAGCCGGATACCTGGCGGCCTTCTTGTTCGTTGGGAGGGGAGCTGGGTGGTGTCGAGGGGGGAGCTTCTTCGTCGGAGGAGAGGGGGAGGGTTTCTTTTTCGATGGAGGGGGTTGAGGGATCGGAGGGGGGAAGACTGTTTGGACTGTCATTGTGGCGGTTGGTGTTGATGAAGATGGTGATGTATAGAAGTTTTCGATGATGCTGGTGCTGTTGATGATGGCGATGTACAGAAGTTGTCGATGTCGATGTTGATGGTGGTGATGTTGTTTGTATACAAAGTGTTTGACTGGATTCGAGTCAGGAGAGAAGTGATGCTTCGAGGGTGTGTATATATCTATATCTATACAATTGATTATATATAGATATATAAACAAGATCCAAGTCGAAGCTGACTTGCTCCCAGCCAAAGCGTCAATATAGCAACAGAAACCAAACCACCAAACCCCATCAGCAGCAACGCTCCCCTATATAAACGAAAAGTCAACAACATGTCCATGCAACAGCATGCAAAAGCAACAGAAAGCTACATGTATGGGCCCGGCCTTTGGTTTCTAAGCCCGTCGCCAATTTGTCAGCTCCCCCCCAGCCAAGCCAACCACTATAGCCGTTCAAGCTATCCAATTTTTATTTCCAGTAGAGATAGACAGAGAGGGAGAGAAGAGAGAGAAAAATTGCATCAGCACCGGCTTTGTTTAAGCATATCTGCCATCGCGGCACGACGATACCGAAGCCCCGCCGCCGTAGCACTTGGTGTAAGATTGGTGATATGTGTCCAATCAGGAGCTGGAGCGGGCGCATCCACGTTGGGGCGGTGGGTAAGTTGTTGCGAAAGGGCTAGACTTGAAGGGGTAGTGGGTGGTGGGAGAGGGATAGCAAATAGTTGCCGTGTTGTGTATGTTGCTATTGATGATGGGAGTCAGGGGGGAGGGAACTAACTAACTGATGGGAAGCTTCTTTTTGCGAAGGGGGGATTTTGGTATATATGAAGGAGGACGAGGGCTACGGTATTACTTCATTCTGGCTTGTTTGGATCTCTTTTTGCGCCGCAGGGCTGAGATGGATGAGATCTGAGATTTCTGTTGGTTTCGTTCGCTTCATAGATGAGATTTCGGCTTCTCTCTACGTCTTGTTCACTTACACAAGCAACTGCCCCCCACGTGTTTGATTCTCCTTCCTTTATTTATTTTAATTTATTTTATCTATCATTATTTAATTACTTGCTCAATACTTGCTCTTCTCTCCCGCCTAGCTTGCATTGGATCTCGTTTTCCGTAGCCAATCCTTCTATATCCATCTATACGCATCTCCGGCCCTCGGCCTTAGGCGACGCCTCCAGTGGCCATAGCACCGAAAAATCCCCTACAATCGGCGCTCGGCTCCACCCGTTTTTCGGCGTCAAGCAGCTTCTGCACGCTCCCCACGCGGGCTTATCGCCATTAGCCGGCGAATCCTTTACAGGGTCTTTTATTTTTGTTGACGCATGTGCCGTATTTTTGCGTATTTGTAGAACTACCCCGGAGATGCTTTTTTTGTTTTCTTTTTTGTTTATTCTTGCTACCCAAGTAACTAGACGTAAGATACTATGTGTTGCTAGAGAACAGTAGTGCTCTGCCGCTGTGGAGAAGCTCTTCTGTTGGAATCATATTCTTCTCCGTCAACTTGAGGCATCGTATACCCGCATTCCTACGGATATACACACCAGCGGGCAAAGTTGCCTGCTTAGTACGCACGTTTTTGTCGGAATAAGAGTCATTCATTACATGACATGACATCCCTGTTGGTTCATTACGTGATGCAGCAAAATTCCGAACCCAAAAAGATATAGGTATCTCAATGCTTAGTAAAAGATGAAGGAAATAGGGAATTAAGGAATTATTACACGATCCGGGAAGAACGAGGAAAGGTTTTAATAGGGCGTGCCTTGTGTAAGGGGACACCATTTGCCGTTTTGGGATGGTGAAGTGCATCTCAATCATCTTTGTATGTACGAGTACGAGTATATTATATACGCACGGGTGGCCACCTACAAGGGCCCCTGGATTTGGAACTGGGCAAGGAAATGCCAATGTAGATTTGGAGATTCGGGAGTTGGCACGGGATATGGACGGGTTTTTCTCTTCGGGAGTTGGATGGGTAAAAGGTCAAGTAAGGTACAAGTAATGTGAGCTTGGATGATGCAAGGCTGCTGATGGCTTGTGTGTTTCCAGCGTAGGTTTCGATGATGCTATTTTTGAGAAGAAAGATCAAAATATCATGAAATGTTATAATGGAATGTCTTTGGTGTTGAAGAGTTCAATGCATGGATGGATGCTCTGGTATGAAACAAAAGTGAAGCTCAAAGCTCCAAACCACATGCTCAATTAGCTCCTGTTAAGCCATGACCACCGAAAGTATTGCAAATCCCCGCCAAAAGCTATGTACCGCACTAATAATACCATAGCACACCACGGGAAAAAAGCTGTGACTAATGCGGGGGAAAATTTCAGTTGCGCGAGTTCCAACTGCTTCGGAGAGCTGCATATGACACTATCGTTGATCTAAACAGTGCGTGTGGCTTTTGCGATTGCGGCCACCCAATTGGCGATACGCTCTGCTTGTTGTTTTTTGATTTGTTTCTTTGTTCCCTTTTAGAATTCGTTGTTGTGGTGAGAAGGCGGTTGTTGAGTACGGGGCTGAGTGTCTGTCTTGTCTATCTGGTTGTTGGATTCTCGAGATAGCCTCGTCTTTGATATCGGAGCCTTGCTTTACCTCGGCTCATCTCACTTCTTCACCTGAGACTCACCCTGTCTCATCTCACCTTACTATAACTCATCTCATCTCACTTTATCTCATCTCATCTTACATCTCAAGCTCATCTCACAACAATGTCCGACTCCATCGACGACCGCATCTCCCTCCTCCTCAACTGGGCCTCTTCTCACAACGCCCTCCTCCACCCATCCGCCCAAATCTACGACGACCCCGACACCGGCCTCTCCTTTCGCGTCAATCCCTCCTCAACCTCCTCCATCCCCCCTACGAGCCCATCGTCAGCCTCCCCACAAGCCTCTCCCTCTCCTACCTCAACGCTCTTAACCCAACGCCCGCCTTCCCCAGCGACTTTCTCTCAAAAACACGGCCCCACGTCGTCGGCCGCCTGTTTCTCATCAAGGAGCTCCTCAAGGGCCAAGAGTCCTTCTGGTATCCTTACATCCAGGCCCTTCCCCAGCCCGAGGATTTCGATGACTGGGCCCTGCCGCCCTTTTGGCCGGAGGAGGAGGCCGAGCTGCTCGAGGGCACGAATGTCGAGATTGGACTGGAAAAGATCCGCGAGGATCTCGGCCGTGAGTTTCGCGATGCGAGAAACTTGCTGATTGCTTCGCAAAAGGATGCCGAGGATGATTTTTGCGACCATCTCACCCGCGAGCTGTATCAGTGGGCGTACTGCATCTTCTCGAGCCGCTCCTTTCGGCCGTCGCTGGTGCTGGGCGAGGAGCAGCAGCAGTCTCTCCCCGAGGGCGTCAGCATCAACGACTTTTCCGTGCTACTACCGCTGTTTGACATTGGGAACCACGACATGACGGTCCACGTGAGGTGGGATCTCGCAGCCGGAGACGAAGCCGGAGCTGGAGGTGGAATCAGGGGCTCAGGGGCTGCCGTCCAGCTCAAGGTCGGCAGGGAGCACAAGCCCGGGCAGCAAATCTTCAACAACTACAGCCCCAAGACCAACGCCGAGCTGCTACTTGGATACGGCTTCATGCTCCCCGTCACTGACGCCCTGCACAACGACTACATCCACGTCCGCAAACGCACCGCGCCATCTCCCTCGGCCGCGCCAACTCAGCCCGGCAGCTCCTCGCCAGAGGAATATCTCATCTCCCTACGGCCCATCTCGCATCCGTCCTCCCTCCTCGCCGCCTCCAAGCAGACCCTCAACGTCTTCCCCCCTCCGCCGCTGCCGGGCCTTCTCGGCGCCTTCAAGCACGTCCAGCACGACATGGTCTGGGACATTTTCCTGACGCTGCTGCAGCACTCGTCCATCCCGCTCATCAAGCTCATCCCGCTCAACTCAAACACTTTCCCCACCGAGGAGGAGGCCGTGCGCCAGCGCCAGGAGCGCTTCTTTTCCGGCCACGTCAATGACGAGTGCCAGGACTATCTCGAGCAGACCGTCGCCATCATCCAGCACAAGATTTTGCAGGAGCTCGAGAGGCTCAACGAGACAGACATGGAGGTTGTGGGAGAGGACGCCGAGTTGTTGTCGCCGAACCAGCGCCTGGCGTTGGAGTATAGGGAGCGGTGCCGGCAGGTTTTGGAGAATACGCTGAGTACCATGGGAGAGGATGAAATGATGCAGGATGACACTGAGTGAATCTAAGCCTGCACTAAAGAAGAACAAAGAAAAAAAAGACAGCACGAGTTATGAATCATGACGGTGTGGACATGCGGCTGGATGACGACCCGGAATGGATAGAACACGTATGAATATAAATATATATATAGTAATGTTATTCGTTGAAAGCATTATACCACATACGCTCGCTGCCGTGTTGAAGCACCCCTTTATTCTACGTATTTACAAAATCATTCCAAGTTTTAAACAAGATAAAACAAAACATTATCATGGCGACTTGATCAACGGATCTTTCAGTTCGGCCTGCATCAAGGCCTCTTCCAGCGGAATCTCCTTTAACGCGACCACCTTTGTCTTTTTGACAAATTTATATATCAGATATGCTGCCAGCACAAGCGGAATGTCCCTTTTCGCGAAAATGTTAGAATTATATCAAGTGAAGGGGGTTTAGTAGGGAATAACTCACAAGTAGGCAGAGACGAAGCCGCTGGGGCTCCAGTTGCCCTTGGTAAAGACGACGAAGCCGTTGGTGAGCAGGATGATGCTGCACATGAAGAGTGCCGCAGACGAGCTATACACTACATGATACGACTCTAGTCAGCGAACAATTCACAGAGAATATAGATATAGAGAAAAAATCAGTAAGAAACTCACAGGTCCAGCTGTTGTGCCACGGCAACCGCGTATACGGAATGCCTTGCACCTTGAGCGCCATCCTCAACCGCACGTGGTTGAGCACGATGCAGATCCAGCTCACCAGCACACCCGCGCCGACCAGGTCCATCAGCCAGAAAAAGGCAGTCAGCGCGCCGCTGCTCAGCGTCATAAAGGCCAGGAACGAAAAGACGACGAACAGGCTCACAGCCACGTACGGCACGCCCCACGACGTCGTTCGCAGAAAGATTCTGGGTGCTTGTCTCTTGAGCGCCAGACCGTACAGGACACGGGTTCCCGAGAGAAGAGCCTGGTTCGAGGACGACCACGCCGACGTGATGACGATGGCGTTGATGACCGAGGGCACGGCGGGATATCCGGCGGCCGAGACGGCAATGACAAAGGGGCTCTGGGCGGCGGTGCCAGAGTAGTTGTTGAGCCGCTCGTCGTCGGAGCTGACAATCATGCCGACGATGAGAATGGCCAGCATGTAGAAGAGCAAGATCCGGATGAAGACGTTGCGGCAGGCCCTGGGAATCGCCTTGCGCGGGTTCGCCGTCTCCGCTCCCGCCATGGCCAACGATTCAACACCAGCGAAGGAGAAGACGGCACCCGTCATGACGCTCCAGTAGCCCAGGAACTTTCCCCAGTTGCCCGTGGCGATGTACTCGACAAAAGGGCCCGGGTTCTTCCAGAAGCGAAAGTACGTCGGCTTGACGCCCGGGATGCCGCCCAGGTCGATGACGAGCCCGAAGATGATGAGGAAGATCACCATGAGGATCTTGAGCGTGGCGAAAAAGGCCTCGATCTCGCCGAACCATCGCACGCCGGAAAGGCCCACGGCAGCAGTCAAGATGATGAAGACAATGATCCACACGCTCGGATTCAGGTCCGGAAGCCAGTACTCGAACAAGACGCAAATGGCCGTAATCTCGCTCGGAATCGACAACAAGTTGCCGTACACCAAGTTCCAGCCCACGGCAAAGCCCAGCGCCGGATCGACCAGCACCTCGGCGTGCCTCACAAACGATCCTGTCACCGGCAGCAGGGCCGACACCTCTCCCAGCGCAAACTGCACCGCACTCACAACCATCCCCACGGTTCCGTAGCCCAGCAGCGCTCCCAGCGGTCCTCCCGTCTGCACGGCGCTGCCGAGGCCCAGAAACAGTCCCGTGCCGATGGCTCCCGCAATGCCCAGCATGGACAGATGCCGCTCCTTGAGCCCGCGCTTGAGATCACGCTCCTCGGTGGCGGTGACGAGATCGCCGTCGAGGTCGCCGAGGTCCTTGATGGGGTCCGTCTCGCCCATGAAGTGCGAGGGCGCCCGCTCGACGTCGAGGTCGTCGGTGACTTTTGTTACTGAGGCGTCTTTTCCATAGTCGTAGCCTGTGTTGCTTGTGGTGTTGTATCCTCCTGCTCCTCCGTTTCCGCCAGATCGATCAATCAGCGGCGACATTGTGGTTGGTGGTGCTCTTTGCCCGCTCGTCATGCCCCAAGATAGTTGATTTGCCGTTTTTCTTTTGTATTTTCGAGGTCAAGACGAAGAATGATGCTTATCTCTCCCGCAGTCAGACTCGAATGTTTTTTTCCTTCTCCGCCCTCGGCTTCTGTTGAACCTTGACAAGACAAAAGTCCCGGTCGTCAGTCTCGCCAGTGAAACGATACAGAAAAGACGCAATCGAAGCCTCCTCTCCGCCTTGTCTGGTGTCTCACTTGACCCCTCTCTTTGACGTCGTCTGTCGTCTCCGGCAGGAAAAGAGCAAAACCGCGTGTCTCATCTCCAACGAGCCTCGGCCAGAGCCGATTCATATACAAACTCACTCGTACAGAGATTATTTCCTCCGAGCGCCCACCGGACGGGCTTAGTGTCGATTAGCACTGATATCGCAATCGCAACCCTGGCTGACCTCACCCAATTTTGTGTCGTACAAGGAACTCGGCGGGGGCTCCACATTGCGATTCTTTGGCTGCTTTGGGTATTGAAACACGAGATGGAGTTTGTTGGTGGAACGAATGTTGCTTTTTGGGATGATGATGATGATGAGAGATGCCTGTAGATGTACAGTTGAAGAAGGTTGCCTCAGATGTCAAGCTGCAGCATTTCAATTATTATGTCAAGGAAGATGCACTTCGTTGTCAGCTTCATATTAGGTCCATGTAAAATACAGACCGTAGGTGCTGATTCTAGCGCATCGTGGCGTCTTGTCAAGGCCCCTAAACCGAATAGTTTCACGCGCTACAGAGGACTTTTGCAGCTGATTCGGCAAACGGGGCCGTCAGCACCTTGAAAAATCGCGTGATAGTAGCTGCGTCTAAGTAAAACTTCAAACGTTCTTCATTAAGGAAAATACTAATCAGCACTTCAGCTCTGCTATCCAACATCCCAACGACTGTGTGAGGTTCAAGTATCGGAATAGGATGCTATAAATTACCACTTTATATGGCTTTAAAGTTGAGGAGCGGGATGCTGGCCAGTATTTCTCCATAGATATCTCATTCGTAGTACCAATCTTTTTTAACCATATTTCTTCAATACCAAAAGTGTCTGCGCTCGCCAAAAAGAGCCTGTCCGAGCAATATGATAGTTCACCCATCATTTAATTCTCTTGCAGAAAAATGTCTATTATAGCCATTTAAGGCATATCGAACTGGTTCAAATCGGCATCAATGGCACAAATCGCGAGTGTGGGAAACTTACAGGTAATCATCTTAGCTTTAACCCACTAGTTTTCTATCTTGGAGCTAGTCTGACTACACGTACCTATTGAACTCTATCTATACTGAGTGAGTAAACGTCTATCTATCAGGGAAAATATAACCAATTTTCTCCGATTCTAGGAACGGTGATTCTCCATTAGATGCTACTATAAACCTCATGGATTTTTCGTTCATCTTGCCATTAGAGTCCAACTTGCCGGCGTCACGAGTGAGATGAATCTACGACCAATCCGATTTTCACCATATAACTCAAGTCACCAAGGGGGTTTTGCCATTCCGCTGTACTTAACGGAATAAAGATTCGCGTTGAACATATATTTCTCTAGGACAGGATAGACCTAGGACTCATTCTCGAGCGTATGATTGGCCTCAAAAAATGAGTCCAATGGTATGGATTGAGCATCATTGCCATCCTCCTCAGTAAACAGCTCTCGCATCATATTAATTGGAGTCGGGCTTGTAACGAGAATTTTGACCGGAATGGGTATTCCATCATCTTTTGCTTTAGATCCTCATCACAGAATTGAATGGTATTACCGGTTGAGTCTGGGAAGTGCATGGAGAATACCATCCAATAAGCGGCCAAGGAGGTCGGCAAGGGCGTATGTGATCAGGAGTGGCTGATTGTCAAGTTTCTTACTCTATAACTCTTACAGATATATCGACAACTGGCCCTCTCCTATGTATCTGAACAGGTGACATAAAACAAATCTATATATGTACTCAGTTAACTAGGCTGAACCATTACCAAGTCAAATGATGCGAATATCAGATCCTTTACAAATCTGATAACCCTTGCGAGCTGTCTCCGCAGCCTCTCTCTTCCCATGGACATAGAGCCTATCGGTCAAGAACCAATGGTCGCATACTTGCCAAGATTGCATGCATATTGATTCAGCCCAACCCCGCACTCATCACAGCCCAATCTATTCAACACTTTGTTAAGAGGGTGATTTTTCTCGTCAAAGTATTCTGCCTGTACTCAACCGATATGATATACATCCGGTATACCTGACACAAATTATTTCTTATAGGACACTGTGCGCCGAGAGTATATTCTATTTCTGCCACTCTTTTTGACCAAACAGTGCTTACAGATATCAAGGACAATCGACGTCGAAATATCGTGTGCATTACGGGTAGCCATGGCGGATAACATATCATCAACGCCAGCTCCCGTCACAGCTAGTATGGCCGCTATTTTCTGCCTACTTCCATGTCTATCATCTAGGAGAAATCAGTTGCCAAGTCCGCAACCACAGGCCACAAGACTACATGTATGCCAGGTTTGTAGCTCTATAGCCGATTTGATCAGTATGACTAATTTCCCTACTCTAGAGCCCTGTTATTCGCAGGTCATTAACCTTCAGAATTTCCAACATACCACTAGAAGTGACCAGAGACAAACTTGAAGATATCTTGACCAAGTTACCTAAGACAGCCGAAACTAGTGATGATCAATCCAATTTGCTTCGCTTATCATATTCGCCCGCTGCAGTCTCCATGCTCGCTAAACGTTTTGCCGTAGCCACTGTTTCTTTTGCAGAAGCCCCCGATTTGGGCGAGCTACAGGAAGTCCTCAAAAAAGCAATCGGCGATCGTGATAGTGGATTGATCGTCGACTTGGACTTCTTTGGTCTTACGCCACTAGCTGACCCTTTGCAAAATACTATTATAGAGTAAGTCTACTGCTCTCGTACAAGTATATTCAATTTACGCGATTCTTGGTACTAATACTCTACTAGCATCATCGCAGTGACTGGACTTGCAGGCCATGCATTTGGATCTTGGAAATCCAAGAGTAAACCCGACATGTGGCTGCGAGACTTCCTCCCAATATCAATTCCAAACGCACGGGTATTGACATATGGATATGATACCAAGTTACCTGGAAGCCGATCTAATAGCTCTATTCTTCAACTCTCCAGAAAGTTACTTGAGTCTATCAAGACAACCCGAGACGAAAATACAGTAAGATTTCAAGGTCCAATGTCTATATTTTCCGAGTTGAAGCTCACCTGTTATAGAAGCATCGACCACTTATTCTTATTGGACACAGTCTTGGCGGCCTTGTCGTGAAACATGTACGTTGGAGAACCTAAGGGAGCTTATGTTCAGACAATATTGAGACTAACAACCGATGTAGGCCTTGGTCCAAGCGTCTGAAGGCAGCGAAGACGATCTGGCTGTTTTTAGATCTTGCTATGCCGTTATGTTTTTTGCTGTTCCTAACAGAGGTCTTGACAACTTAAACTTGATGTCTATGGTAAAAGGACAGCCTAATGAAGACTTGGTGAGAAATCTCGGTGTCGAATCTCCATTTCTAAACCATCTTCATGAGAGTTTCCACAAGCGTTTCACACTCAATTCAGAGATTATATGTGTGTTCGAAACTAAAACAACCCCTACAGTCGAGGTAGGTTTCCATCTGAGCATCTATAGTCTTGGTCACAGGCCTTTTTAACAGTCTTCAAAGTGGAACTCGGAGACCAAGTCATGGGAAAGAACAGGGCCTGAAGTCATGATGGTTCCACAGAATTCGGCCATTTATGCCGGCCCAAACGAGAAACCTTACGACCAGCTTCCAATAGAAGCAGATCATTCCGAAATCGTCAAGTTCAGTGACGCATCGAATTCTGACTATATCATCATTCAATCGAGGATAGAGAAATGGGTTCAGAAGGCGCCGGCTGTCATTCGAGAGCGTTTTAGGAGAATAAGAACAAGTGAGTGACATTAGGCAATATTAGAGAGCGTGTATTAAATCATATTTGAAGAATTCTCGTTGGTGGAAGCCCAGTTCATTGAGGCCCTCAAAGCTCCCGATTATACAGCATTCAGAAACCACAAAATTGATAATCCAACATCCGGTACGCTTGGCTGGTTCTTAGAACTTCAGCAGCTTTCCTCGTGGTTAACAACTCAGGAATCATCGGTCCTTTGGGTCAATGGATCACCAGGCCAAGGTAAAACTATTGTTGCAAAATTCCTCCTGGCCTACTTGGAAGATTTGCACTGTAGTTCCAACCATCACGCGACAGTTATTTATTTCTTCTTCTATGACCAAGACGACAGTTACCGAACTGTGAGTACCGCTATAAGATCACTCATTAAACAGCTACTCTCAGTACAAGGCGCATTTGATGTCATCTTTGATAAATTCAATATCGAAGCCCCTACTATAAACGACGAATTGGCGTGGGACATACTGGAAGAGCTGTTTCGAGATCCGACCTTCGGTACCATATACTGCGTTATTGACGCGCTGGATGAGTGCCATGATATTGAATCTAGAGAAAAATTACTGGATTTTATCAAAAACATGACTCAAAGTCCAGTGGCAAACAACAAAGAAAAATATCCAGTTCTCAAAGCCTTCTTGACAAGCCGTCCGACAACGGATTTAAGTCGGGCCCTGAGACATTTCCCGTCTATTCATCTGAAAGCTAGCTCTGATGATCTCAAGACATTTATCCAGAGCAGGATTCTTGAGCTCGATCTGGAGAAACAACACGAGAGTGAAGTAATCGATTTGTTGAGCAGCCGTGTGGAGCAGACATTCTTGTGGATATCGATCGTCCTAAAGAAGTTGAAAACGGCATCAACTTTGCTATCCCGGGCAGACATGGAACAAATGATCAACGAAACTCCTTCTCGTTTGACGGATCTTTACGAAAGCATTCTCATTCCAATTATGCAAAGCCGGGATATAGCAGCGCAAAGGCTCTTAATTTGGACCGTCTTCAGTCGGCGAGCGTTAACTTTGGATGAGCTCGAAGAATCTCTTGCAATTCAAGAGACATCGAAGAGTCAGGAGTCTATTGGAAAATATCGGGTATATCTGACAGAGAAAACAGTCACCAGTGCCGTTGGAGTTTTTCTGGAAATTGCTGATGAAAAAGTCTATCTAATACATCAGTCAGCCAAAGACTTCCTTCTCAAGAGCGAAACACTAGCCGATGCTGAGTTTTGCAGAGGTCTGCGTCCGAACTTGTATCTGGCAAAGATCTGTATGACATATTTGTGTTTTGCAGATTTTGCAGAAACGGGACCCTGCGGGGATTCTACGTTGCTGGAAAAAAGATACCGTCAATACCCTTTTTCCATTACGCTGCGCGCAACTGGCATCGGCATATTAGCACGGACGATGATATCAATATTTTCGCCGGGATTATCCACCAGTTGACTGAGATAGGTTCTTTGGGCCTCTTAGCCTGGGGCGAAGCAGCCGGAATCATGGCACTCGATAAAGCAGAGGATAAATATGACATTGCAACAAAAGCCAACATTCCATGGTTAACAGATTTCCACTGGGAAGATCATATAATTACTGAGGAGATGATTCAGAGAACAGTAAGGAGCGGCATCGGAGGTTACGATTCTTTGAAACAGTTCACCAAAAAACCCGGTGTTCGCATTACTGAAGAAGCTTTCTGTGCGGCTGTTCAATGTTTTGACCATGAGATGATTCGCCTGTTGATACATACATGTACTGGTGCCAACATCACTCAAGCGATCATAGAGGCAGCGGGAACCAACAAGAAGTATGGCAGGTTCGTGATTGACTTGCTGCTTGAATCTCAATGCAACTTTGAGATTACCGCAAAGCTAGTGAAACTAGCAACAGATGATCGAGAGAGCGGTGAAGAAGTCATGGAAATAATTTTACGCAAAGTCAACACAGATATCTCAGAGGAGGCATTGGTAGCAATCGTGGCTGGATTCGGTACTGAAACCATGAATCTCGTGCTGAATACCAGAGAAGATGTCAAAATTACAAATGAGATGCTGTCCGCTGCGATTAAAAAAAACAAGGCGGGCAGAAAATGGTTACCTTCTTGCTGGAACAGTCGGGTCAAGACACCCCTATCATGGATGAAGTCATTGAGTTAATTGCGAAGAACCATTTCAAAGACGCCATGACGGTTCTCCTAAAGCGACGTGGAGACAAGATGGTCGTAACGGACCGAATCTTCGAAATAATGACAGAAAATTTTGATGATGAAATAATAGTGCTGCTCCTTGATCGACAAGGAGACCAGATCACCATCACAGAAGGCCTTGTGAAGACTGCAGCCTCCTTCTATAATAGGAAAGTGATGCAAATACTTCTCGAAAAGAAAGGCGATCAGATCAACGTCACAGAGGAGATTGTTACAAGTGCTGCCAAAAGTGAAAACACTGACTTAATGACCTTACTGTTTGACAAACGAGGAGATGAGATAAATATTACGCAGGAGGTTGTTGAAATTGCGGCAAGCAAAGCAAATAAGGAGTTAATGGCGTTACTACTTGAGCGAAAAGGAGAGCATATTAACATTACAGAAGAGGTTGTTGAGACTGTTGCCAAAAGTCGAAACACGGATTTCATGACATTACTTCTTGACCGAGGAGGAGATAAGATGAATATTACGCAGAAGATTATTGAGATTGCAGCAAGCCATACAAACCAGGATGTGATGGCGTTATTACTTGAGCGAAGAGGAGAGCAGATTAACATTACAGAAGAAGTCGTCAAAATTGCAGCAAGATCCTCAGGGCCCGAAATGATGGCATTACTTCTTAATAGAAAGGGCCACGAGATTACTATTACAGAAGATATTATAAAAGCTGCGATAGGAAACCCCTTCCATGGTGCAAACATCACACAATTACTCTTTGACAAACGGAGAGATCAGATTGTCATTACGGAAGGAATTATAACAGCCGCGATGAATGCCATACAGGCTGAGGGAGTCGTACAAATACTTCTCAATCAGCAAGAAGAGGAGGTAGTCATTACAGACGACATTCTAAAAAGTGCAATAAGAAATTTGGGCTTTAGTCGGGAAATAGTGCAACTACTTCTTGACAATACGAGTGGCCAGGTTTCCATGACAGAAGATATTAGAGATACTGCAGAAAGATTCTTAAGTACGGTTCCGTCGATGAAAGGTGGAAGACAGAGCAGAAAGCAGGCTACTCACACATACCTAAACTTTCTGAAAGAACTTGCTGGAGACGGCACCCTTGGTCTTGGACACGGAAAGAAAGACGGATAATACGGGAAGTGGATGATGGCAGGCATGTTATATGATAACTTTAGTCGCAGATACTGGAAATATACTCAATATCCTAGGTAGTTCGTTAATTCATCAGCCAACAGCATCAAAGTCTCCCCCATCAGTCCAATAAAACTCCATGAGCTCTCTTTCTCCTGCCTCGATATGCATTTATATAACCGCTGGCTCACATTCACAATACTTTTCCCTGTAGCCGCAGAATCTTTTCCGAATCCCAGTTAGTAAAAGTCTTTATCCATTCCGCAATGCTGGTAGACTTCACGTTATTAGATGGGTACTATCACAGATGCGAGACGTTCTTAATTTCCTATCAATAAACTAGATGGATGGATGTTCTTGCCTCTCTCCAACAGGAATTGTTAGATGACAGATGTAGCATCTAAAGTCATGCAGTCAAAAAGCAAACATCGCTTACACACGCAATCCCAACATCCACATCAACGAACCACTCATATGAAAAAACATTCAAATCCATTCGTACATACGCTACATCTCTATCAATCCCCCTCTCCCCTTAATTAATCTCAAAAATTAAGTAGCCCAGTAAAATATATATAGAAGACAAAACTTCTTCTTCCTCATCAAGCAAATTTCCCCCTGAATTTTCCCAAAAATGCGCCGTTGCAATGCTAGGCCATACAGTACAAGCCCCTCCTTTCCCCCTCCCCCTACACAGAATGAACAAAGCAAAAGACACAAAAAATCAGTTAAGATCGGACTAAGGGCAAGCAAAAAGCTATAGGACTCGTATGCGAATTTATGGCAGTTCTTTCGTCCGCCAAGTGATATAACAAGGAGATGCGTGTATAAGCCCCCATATTTCTCGCGGCACGTGTCCGAATATGACAAAGGGAAGTGGATGAGGATTCTAGGGTGACGATGCTTTCCGTGCGAGTCTTCGGTAATAGTGGGATATATAAATGTGTGTACGTGTGTGTATATGTCTTTAGTAATGCGTCTTTCGTCTATGGGAAAACGCCCTGTCGCCATCTCTCAACCCGGTCCATGCTGCCGTTGGGGTTGGACATCGGAATGCCAATGTTTGGCTGGATGAGGCCATTAGCACCATAAAGGTTACCAGCGCCGTACATGCTCACCGGCTTCATGCCGTTCATGCCTACCATGGGGTTCATGCCTGCCATGGGGTGTCTACCGTTCATGGAGGACGAGCCAAAGCTCGTGAGGTTGCTGTACGATGGGTGCAAGCCTCCCTGCGCCATGCCGAAGCCATTGGGCGGCGCCATCATGGTGGCTCGGTTCCTAGAGCCGGTATTGGTAAAGCTTCGGGTCTGGAATGCGTTGAGAGCTGTGCTCGATCTGGCCGCTTCCAAGCCGAGCCCGCCCGTTCCGTCATTGTACAGGCCTCCCTTGAAACCTCCGGGGCGAGCGTTGCCGTTCTGTATAAGGGCAGTGGGCATCTGGCTTCTGACTGCCGCCAACATGGCGTCCTGCTGAGCAAGCTTCATCTGCTCCTCCTGCTGGCGTCTTTGTTCCGCAATGCGAGGGTCTTGAACGTTCTGGTGCACCGAGAGCATGTCGGCCATGCTGACCCGGCGCATCACGCCCCTCCTGGGTGGCTCGACCATCGGGTTGCCGTAGCTGACGGGCCTTTCGCCTGGTCTTTCTCCTGTCAGGTTACCATAGCTCATCTCTCTTTCGCGGGCCTCCCGCTCAGCTTGCAGACGACGACGGCGCTGGCCCAGGGTCTCATCCTCTACGCCCGTATTAGGCTTGGGCTTGGACTCCTCGGGATCGGCAAATTGGCCCAGAAGCTCAGCAGAAAAGGTGCTGCTGACAGGACGGGCCTTGGGCAGCTGTGACTCTGCCAGGCGGCGCTTCCTGGCGCCAAGCGTCTCTTCCTCAATCTCAGCCGCGAAGGGTTCGGGTTCTACAGCAATGGTAGTGCGGGCATCCTCATCCACCACGCTCGCGTCCGGCTCGATGATGCGCGGCGAAGCTGGCGGCTGCACTTCAGCTATGCGCGTGACTGGAAGGCTGAGGTTGCTCTGGCGTTTCGCGTTAAAGACAGTGGAGGCTCGTCCCTGCAGACGAGCGGCGCGTGAACTCAGGGGTTCGTTCTCTTCTAGCTGGCGCATCTCCATAAGTCCTATAGGGCGGTCGACATCGGCCATATTCTTGGCACCCTGGTGCATGGCAGCAATGACGGCCAGGGGCGTGTCTTCGTCGTCGGAAATGGTTTGCTCCGCGGCGACATTCTGTTCCTCCCAGGCAAGGTTGACGCGCTGCTTGAGGCGTTGCTTGCGCTGCATCTCGGCGACAGCGTCCATCTCCAGGAGGGTGGCACGCATGCCCTGGGGTGCAACATTGCCCTGGTTGAGGATTCGTTGCTTCTGTTGCTGCTTTCGAAGGTGGATCTCGCCGAGGAGCGTCGTGGGCATTCCATCAAGGATGCCTTCGTCAACCTCTTCTTCTTCCTCTTCTTCATGCTCCTCTTCTTCATCAGCCCCATCATGAGCATTGTCATTGGGATCAGGACCCTTATTCATCCTTCCAAACAAGCTGCTCTGGCTTCGTTTAGTGAGCAGCCTGACTGTGGACTGCTCCTTGGGCGCTTCAGCGAGCGCGGCCCCAAGGGTGTTGGTGGAGGGCTGCTGCTTGTGCTTGGAAGCCTTCTTCTTCTTCTCCTTGCCGTAGGTTTCAGAGCCCAGCTTGCCAGCGTACAGGTGATCGGTAAAGGCACTAACGGGGGCAGTAGCCGAAGCATCGAGGATGCTGTCGAGCGTAGCCATGGCTGACCCATCCTTGACCTCAATCTCGGGAAGCTCAAGAGATGGCTGGTCGAAGAAGACGCTGGCTCGGAGGTGAGGGGGAATGTTTTCGAGGTTGGGTATATTTGATTGATGCTTGTCAGTGTCCATCTTGGACAGCCGCTGGGGCCGGCGAAGATCTTCAAGGGAGGGTGCGGATCCATTCCGGGATTGAGGTGCGGGCTCCTCGAGGAACGGAGTGGGCGTGGTGGCATCGTCGGCGTCCTCCAAGTTGTCCGCCAGGGTCAGGGCGGCAAACGAGTTGCGGTGGCCAGAGAGAGGGTCGGGCAGGGCAATCTGGTCCAGGTCGGGGACGACCGACTTTCTCTTGTTCTCCTTGGGCTGCATCATGGCGCTGAGGATCTGCGAGCGTCGCTGGTTCCGGTCGGCGGCCTTGGGCTTGTTGGACAGCTTGGGCGGCAGGTTGAGCATGGCAGGCACACGAGCCGGGTAGTACAGCATGTGCTGGCCGGTTTGTTGGTCAAAGTAAGACTGCGGCCTCACGAACTCGCTCACGAACTCGGCCGAAGACTGTTGGGGGGTGGGCAGGAATAATTCATCGTCGACGACAGGAGGTCGGGTCTGAGATTGGGGCATCTGGGGAGGAGGCTGCTGCTGGGCCGGCAGCTGGTGCACGTCGGACAGCCTGTCTCGCTTCTGCGAGCGCGACCCCATGTCGGCCGTAGCGAAACGATCATCCTCGTTGTCCGTCTCGCAGTGGGCGCCGTCAAAGTCGACAAACGCGTCCTGGGCCACCTGGAAGGTATTTGTGGAGTTGGCCGTCATGGGCCGCTCGGCCTCGTAGCCATCGTGCTCGTCGTGGTCAGAGGGCAGGTCCGGGTTTACGAGGACCAGATTGGAGGCCCTGTGGCTTCTAAAGCCGCCCTCGAGCATGTTGTGGAACTCGTCGGTCTGTGGGACGCCAACAGCGTCCTGCTCGATGATGCTCCTGGAGCTGGCGGCGGCGGCGTGCTCAAAAGGGGGCACGGCGTCGACTTGGTCCAGCACGTGCTGGGTCAGGGAGATGGGCTCGGACTCGGATATCTCAGCCAGCGAGGGCTTGGCCGACCGCACACTCCTGACGGAGCTCTTGCCCGGGCCGTGGCGGGACAGGATGGAGTTGATGACTTCGTGCTCCGGGCGGCCGGTCGAGGCGTTGGAGCCCGATCGCATGCGGCCCGAGAGGGAATTCGTGGGTGACATTACGTACGCGGGAGAGTAGCCCTTTTGTCGGGCGGCGGCAGCGGCGGAGGAGGAGGAGTTTGATGGATATCGTCGCAGGCGTGTCGAGTGTTCGTCGGCCGATGCGGCCCTGGCGGCGAGGATGGAGGATCGTCTGCTGTCGCTTCGCTTCAGTTCGCAGTGCAGCTCGCGGATGGCATCGTCGATGCTGCTGGTCATGGACAGGCGCTCGGCCGTGGCTTCGAGATGGGCAACGTTGCTGACGGCTGACGCGGAGCGAGTGAGCAGGTCGGAGTGGTGACTGTGTTTCGATGGCGATGAGATTGAGACGTCGGTAGCAATGTGCAGGATGGGCTTTGGATGGGCCAGCTTGGTGCCCGGCTGCACGCTGCCCGTATGCAATGGCGCTTCTTCGGGTGCGGGTGCAGGGATACGAACGGTGGCCGCTCGAGAGCCTGCAGTCAACGTATTACTGGCAACGGTGGCAATGCTAGTGGTAGTGGTATAAGCACCCGTAATTAGGGTCGCGATGTCCGAATCCCGGGCAGAAATCGAGGGGCGCTCGTGTCGGTTGGGGCTCTGGGGCAGGGGAGCGGAAATGACGCCTCTGGAGAGGTCATGCTTAATGTCGCCAGCGGTGGGAGACAGTGAGAGAGAGGCGGCGGCAGTGATATTAGCATTAGAATTGCTCGTCGTGCTGCTGGGAGACCACGGCAGCGGTGGTCCTGTGCCTGCGCCTGCGCTCGTGCTCAGGTTCTTTTCTCTCCAGCCCGCCTCGTCTTGCTCCTCCTGATCCTGTTCTCGCTCTTGTTGGCGCAGCGCCTGTCGCAGACTCTCTGCATCTGCCTCTGCCTCTATTTTACTGGCCTCTGCGAGCCTGGACTCTGTGGCGTCGGCGCTCGCAGCGCCCGGCGCAATGGCAGCCGCCGTGGGCGACATGGCGAGATAACGCTGACGCACCGCCGCAGCAGACTCGTACTCGGGGCTGGTGGTCGATTTCTTCTTGCCGCTGCTGGGCGCAGAGTCGATAAACAAGCTCAAGGGCGTGCTGACTCTGCCGGCGACAGACAGAAAGGTCGGCGACACGGGGCTCGTGGCCGTTGTTGGAGTCGAGAGTGGCGAGGCGAGTCTGAGGGTATCGTCATTCCCAGGCGAGCTTGTAGAAGCAACAGCAGTAGCAACAGCAACAGCTGCAGAAGCCTCCACTGACGCAGCAGCTTCGGCGTCTGCTTCAGCGACTGGCATGGCGAGCGGCCGAGGGAATGCGACCTCGTATTAGTATTATCGACCAAGAATGCCCTCTACGCTACTCCCAGTCCAAGTATGTGCCCCCCGTTGCGTCTCTATCCGGGATGGTCAGGTGGGTGAGCTGGAGCGTATCTCGCTGGATTGGGTGCGCGCGTGATGGCCGAGACATGAGAAGCCCGCCAAGGGTCTGGATCCAGGCTCGTGACGGCGTATTTGTATAGCTTGGACTATCCAATTGATGTCTTTTTTGCCTCTTTTCTCTTCTCTTTTATCTTCCTACAGAAGAGACTCTGGTAAAAACAAATAGACCGAGTTCGGATACAGGTATGGCTGTCTGTAAGTGAAAGGGCGACCAGGGCAAGATGCAACAACAAAAAATTGGCCGACGATGGAGGACGAGCGATGAACAAGGCTAAGAATATCAGAGAAGCCTTCTAATATCAACCAGTGCCCCACGAGAGCGTCGGTTTGGGCGATGGCTAAACAAAGGATAAAGTAAATAAAATAAAAAAGGTAAAAAGAATAAAACCAGAAAACTGAACCAGAAAAAAAACTTGTGGTTTAGATTCGGCGGCAAGGCGCAATAGTGGCCGGAGCGGCGTGGCCCGTTCCAATCCAAAGGTTCAGAATTGATGCTAAGGCACGCAAAGTACCTGTACGAAACTAGGAGTTCTCGACTCGACTCGTCAAAGTGCCTCTTTTTTGGAGTACGAGTATGGAGCAGCTTGGAACTTAGTGGCGGATAAAGACGAGACGACTGGAGCGCGCTAACGGGGAGGATTTGATGCTGACGAGGGCTGATGGATGATGCTGATGGATGCTAAAGATAAAAGATGACGGCCGTGATGATTGCGTCCTTTGGTGCAGCCTGCTACTTGATTAGGGTGGTGGTTCGTTGATGGTCTCTCTCTTTATTCACAACATAAGTAGACAAATACTTAGATCGTGTGTTGGTGTGTGAGTGTGAGTGAGTGAGTGAGTGTGAGTTCTGGTGTTATCAAGTGCCGGATGCGAGAAGCCGCCAGTTGGAAAAAAGTGTGTGGCAGCCAGAAAGCCAATTGATATCGCAGCCGAGCCACACAAACAGCAAGCAAGACAGCACTACTGAAGCAAGCAGATAACGGCCTGAAGCAGCAAGCAGGGAGAAAAGGGCAGAACCGAGAGGCAGGGTTGTATGTACGGAGTATGCAGATGCAGATGCAGATGCTATGTGATGCTGATGCAGAAGAGGAAAAGGACCAAGATAAGGCCCTTCCCTTTCACCCCCTCCTCCAAACCATTTCTGAGGCAGCTCAGCTCAGCTCAGCTTTTCTTTCTTTTTCCTCTTACTCTCCCTCTATCTACCTTAGACTTAGGCACTATCAAATCTGATTAAAGGAACCCCCGTCACACCACATCAAACCACAGCACCGCTGACAGACAGCGCTGCGACCGGAACAAAGGCCAAGCCCAGGCCGTTTGCCTCCTTGGTCCTGATCCTGGTCTAGCTGCGTTGGACAAGGACAAAGCAGCTGCATCTTAATCTGTGCCCGTTAGTCTTGTTTTTTAACTTTCCATACAAGAGCCGTTTGCTGCCCTCCATCATTTGCTTGGTGCTTTGTTATGTCCATTAGTACTGGTACCTACACCTCTTATTGTTCTCACTTGCCGTACAGAAATACGACATCTATTCATTCATCGTATTCTCGTGAATATCCCGTTTTTGCGCGGTTTTCGTCCCCAAGATCCATACATCTCAAATCTCCTCGACTTCCGGCGCTACTGGCTGGAGCTCCCTGCTTGGCACCATGTCATACTGATGGCATCGAGATCCGGTTCAGCGCTGATCCCTCGTTCGGCCTTGTTTGCCGCGTTTTGCACACTCTCGGGATTGCACCCCATGCAAGGACCCGTGGCTTTTGTCCCGCCCATCAACGTGGATGCACAGCCATTGAATTCTCCATCCAATCCATCAAAACGCTGCTACCTAGACTGCGACTCCGTACTAACAAAGGACCTCAAGCTTAGTATTACCAATTGAACCCCCATCAAATCAGCTGTGTAGCTCGCACGGCACCCGAGGAGATAGCGCTGATCCTTCTGAAACCCGCCAATGCAGCGTGTAAGCCTCTGGACCTGCGTTGTATGTCTCTTCTCGTCCTATCAAGCTGAGGCTCTGTAGAGTGTCTTGGACGCGCAGCTTCACCGGATGCATGAACCGGGTTCCTCATGTGCCACCTCACAGAGGCGTGCATCTCGCTCGTACGACAACGGCCTGCATGGCACCAATTTCCCAGCAGCCGAGACTTCGTGCCTTGCATTGATTCCTTTTTGTCTCTTTTCTTTTTTCTTCTCTAAGCGAGGCGAAGAGTTTTGGTGTAAATCGATTTCAGCTCTTCAAGGTTCTTTTTCTTCTTCTCGCTACTGCAGACCTACACTCATGTACAAGTACTTCTTCTGCAAGTCTCGGCGTCGACGCCGTTGTCTTCTGTTTTAGCGTGTCCACCAGCATTCCGAGCGCCGCCCGGCCGGAATACAGGCACAGGCACCAAAGTAGAGGTACCTTCGCGGCACAACAGGGGCCTCCCCTGCAGCCCAGTGGCCGCCTTTCCAAGTTTTTCCAGCGCACGCGGCAGGGGATCCAGGGGCAGCTCGCAAGGGGCAGCAGCCCGATTGGTTGAGGTGCCCCAAACAAGCACCACTACAAAACTCCTTCAGTCTGCAGGATTGAAGACGATGAGAAAAATATAGATGGAAATGAAAAGGGAAAAGTAAATGTACTAGACATTAATGTGAGACAAGATGCGAAGAGACTGAGAATAAAAATAAACAAAGATAACGAAAAGGGGCAACGTTGTCTCTCTTGTAGATGTTTTTTCTATCTTGTGAGACATCCACCCCTCGATCGCGCGTATCTCCAGTCGGCCGATCGATTTGCGCCTCCTGCAAGCCAGCCGAAGTAAGAAGGAAAAAAAAAAAAGAGGCAGCCGGACCTCTCTGACTGTTCATGTGCCTTGCTGCGAGGGAGCAGCTGGATACGTGTATAGGCGTCAGCCATACAGGCATCAATTCATCTTGATTCTCTCCCATTGCACGGATGGAGCCGAGACCACAGCCCTTTGATTTTACTGGTGCAGCAACTCGGGTTGTATGCTGATCATGTCTCGCCTCTCTTTGTTTTCCCTCTGTGGATTCTCCGTTTCTCATACACACAATACTCCATCGAAATACTCATCCATCCTTCGCTCCGTGACTCGAGTCATAGGGAAAGCCAGTAGTAAAATGGAGAAGAATAAAATGAAAAGTCCATGCACAGCGCAAACATCTCCAGACCTATCCACACCTGCATACATACATGTACGTACTGGATGAGCAGCTTCCATTGGTTCAGCCCAGCTGCCAGAATTCCTGTGCCACGTCGCAACGGGCCCCTTCAACTTTAATTGTCTCGGCTTGTGTGTTACTTGCAGCTGCTTGCGCTTTGTTGTGGTGTGCTTTGGTTGGTGGCGCCCTCGCTGTTTGTCGATTATACTCGTGCAGGCACACATTCATAAGAAATGGTCTTGAGACTTTAGTCAATACAACATCCACCAGGTTCATTTGGCGTAAACATGATTTCCAATACACAGCCTAAGAATTGAACCTGCATATCTCGACCACAAGTATCAATGGCTGGCGTGTTGTTGCTCAACCTCAAATTACATATTCCGGATACAGGGTAGGCGACAACATGATACGAGCACAACACCGCAAAGAAACTCGTCCACTTGGAATCCTTTGCTGCCATCTCCATCTCCACCCCTTGGTTGCGTCTCGGTGGGTTTTACACGTCGTGCCTGCATTACCCCAAGTGCCAAGAGGCGGCCATGCTGCATTGTGACCTGTTGTCTCAATGGCGGTGTGCCCGGCGGGACGGGGCTGGATTTCTTTGTGGAGGAACGTGATGCTTGGCGTTGGCGAGCCAGCGATACAGAAGCTTGCATACAGCGGCGTGCTCTATAACATACATACAATACTTGCAACGGGCAATTGGTGACATAACTTAATTGTCATGAATCCTAGCAGTACGAGTATACAAATACGGCACATGTAGCATCTCCTTTAAGTTGCTGGTATATATGAGGCGGTTTAGCGAGGAGCAACAGCTGGAGTCGTTCGCTTGTGGTGCACGTGTTTCCACAAACTGCTCAGCAACCCATATTTACCGATTAATACAGAAAGTAAGTGTTATACTAGGTAGGTAGCATTACTTCGTACTTGTCGCCCGAAGCCAGCCTTGTCCAACTCCCACCGGTCTCAAAATAGAAAGGCCGGCCAAAATGACCGGATCCGGTGCTTGACAGAGGGAAAGCGGCGTCTGCCAGAAATTATCCGTTAGGTAGACGACAAAGGATGGTGCAATCTTAGTAAAATAGGGTCGAGCAAAAATAGAAAAACTAGAAACAACCGGTACCGAGCAGAAAGAATCGGTTCGACAGCATGTCATCGCTCAGGACGCCGTCGTGGAGTCGAGGTCCCACGGCCTCGTTTCCATCAGCAAGTCTCGAAATCTCACGGAGTAGCATCCCGTATCTACGACCACGTCGACTCGGCACATCCAGGCGAAATCCCGGCTACAGCGTCTCTCTCTCGGTACTGACAAGGTACATGCCCGGCCCGAAATAATCTCGGATCTGCTCACAGGCCCCAAAAAGAAGAGTGCTGGGTTTTCTGTACCGTATATCTGGGCTCCGTAAAATTGTGGCAATCTTAGCCCTTTTTTCTTCTCCAGCCCCTTCGTGGCGCAGTTGACGTTTTTCTTCTTCCCCCTGGATTTAGCAACATTGAACTTTTAGCGAATCTTTAGAAGCGCTGCTAAACTTCTCTAGCAGCTTTCCGTGTTGCTGGTCACGGGCCATCTGGATTCAGCAAACCGAGGATGCTAGAATTGAAGCTAATTGGCAGCCAGCTTGTCCGTCATCGGAATGACAAGTTGGCTGTCGTCGACTGTGGCGTCGCTAGAAGCCAACCATGCTGCGTATCAACAACGAATAACATCGTGAACAGGGTGAATTTTTACTTTTTGCCTAGCGACACTATTGCCGTCGGCAAAGGGCAACCCCTCTCTCTAAAACCGACAAGGAACAAGGGAAAAAAGAAAAAGAAAAGAAAAGTGTCGGTGAAGTTGCATCTCGTCTAAAAGGAGCACAAGGTTCGGAAAAGGCACATCACGAGAAACCGGATAGAATCCGCGAGCCCTAGCACTAAGAAACTAGCCTGCACAGGGGGGTTGGTTGGCCAGAGCAGAGGTTCGACGCTTCTGGAAACGAGGGGCGAGAGAGTCTGAGTACTTGCATTAGGGCGAGTGTGTGCGTGCTCTTCTGATAAGTTGCCATACAGTGCTCTGGTGGTATGGATGGAGTCGAAGGGGGCTGAATGCGGTTATTATCACGAATCAATCAATGGATACCAGCCAGCTGCCTCGGCTTGCTTGCCTGTTTCCATGTCTGCGAATGGCAATACATTCGCCCAGTGTTAGTGACGATGGCGTGCCATGCCAAAGTATCATCCATTGTCAGCTCACGTCCTGCATTACCTAACATTACCTAACAAGATGCATCATGGATCCAAAAGAGGAAGAAGACAAAGAGAAAACAAGACGAGAAAACGTGGTGGCCCGCCGGTAGCCATGCGGGGGATTTGAATTCTCATGACCAGCAGCCACGACGACGCAGAACGATTGGCCACCAGCCTGCATCGTGGGCTTGGAACCGGTGAGCACGACAGAGAGGGGCAGTTTTTTCAGTTTTTTTCTGCTCCAGTGCTCCTTTCAGAAGGGGTCCAGTCCCAGGTACAGGCACCGTGCAGCGGCCTAGCAGCGGACTGTGGGCTTTTCCATGACTTGGACAAACTGATAGTCAGCGCTGGAGAGCAATAACGTCGGGTCCGGCTCTGACGGGGGGCGCTTTTGCTGAGTGGCACGCGGCACGTGTCCATGCAATTCGTATTATCCAGCTGAGCCGTGAATCCATCACAGTTTGCATGACGAACACAAGATATCGTTGATGGCTTGCACGTCTCCTCGTGGTGACAATTGATTGCACTTTACAAGTACAAATCCTGTGCTGTTAGCTGCACCTCCAGCCAGTCCATTGTAGTGACCGAGATTGACTGACAGCTCAGGGGTGGCCCCTAAACTGCCGATGCTAGCCCCCCTAAACAATCCCCTACAGAGGGCCCCCCTAACCCGCTCCGCCGTCACCTGAGACCGTGCGCCCAGGCCTGCATGCGCCATCCCGTACTGTGCGGGCACTTTGGCCACGCAAGGGTCCGACCACTCATCTCCAACCTGGCATATCGTGAAGGCCGGTGACTGCGGTGCGAATCCGCCCGTCCCCGCATCGTCACTCGCTCCTCCGCCTGTCCTGTACGAGTGAGAGCATCCAGAGCAAGGCACGAACTCCTCCCGGGGATCCCCCAAGAGCAAAAAGCCCTGGGGCCACGGCTTGGTGCATCTGCATCTGCATCCAGCGACCCCCTGCCAGTCCAAACGTCTAGAATCCGGCCATCGACCTTCGCCGCCGAGAGAAAAAGAAGCAGACAGAGCCGCTGGTGCCCCGCCGTCCGCCCATACAAGGTCATACAGGTGCATGGCATGCCCGGCTTGACCTGTGCATTGCTTCCTGGCTATCCTACAGATTCACACATACGGGCGACACTGTACATACTCTTACGAGTACGATCCCCCATACCGCATATCACATACCGCATACTGCATACCGCAACCCGCATACGAAGCACGGAGGCGACTCGACCCGGTGCGACCACGTCCATACCGCCTCGACCGACAAAAGCGTTCTGCCGCTGCCGCATGTCCTGCTCTTAACAGCTCTTCCCTCTTCTCCTGGACCTTCCAGCAAGGCTTCCACTATCAATACCCCAATCTCCAGCGGGCATTGTCCTGACTGTCTGTCACCTGTCACCGTTATTATATCTCTCTCTTGTTCTCTCGATCGAGCCCCCCAGCGCAGATCGCCACACCCGCATAATTTATACTCGTACTTGCAAGTCCAGGTACTGTAGGCATGGCCAATACCGATCCGCCCCGACGGCGCTTTGTGCCCGTCCCGATCGAGACGACGTTTCAATCCTATCGCAAGAATGTCTACGACTACACGTCGCACCAGAGGATAGGCCCCAATCCCGAGCTGACTCCGGAGCCGTCGCCGAGATCCCCGCTAGCACACTTTCCTCTCGAGGCCCTGGGCAACGAAGCATCGCAGGAGAGGCGGCGCTTTGCTCCCCAGCTCATCGAGACGTCCAGACGGTCCAGAAGGGTAGGCGAGCCTGGGCCGGCCACTCGGCCTGAAGACAAGACGGACATCACTCCCTATACAAACCACATCTACTCTGCCAAGCACAAGTCAAATCGCCGGCAGCATGGAGCAGCAGCAGCAGCAGCCGCCGCCGACGAGGAGCCCCGGCGCCAAGCGTCGCGACCGTTTCCGCCCACTAGGCGTGAGACGGAAGAAGAGGGTGTCCAGGAGTACCTCTTGGAGCTGGCGGCTAAAGAAGTCGCACGGCAGATAGAGGAGGCTGCCCTTGCTGCGTTTCCCAACAGCCGCCCCCGCGAAGGTGGCGTGGCCCATTTCTACTTTCGGGAGGGCTCTTCAGATAGCGAGAACTCGCCCGAAGCTAGCCCTCGTGATGAAGAGGCCGGCCAGCACAGGCTCCGGCGTAAATCGTCAAACCTGGGGCTGAACTGGTGGCATAAGCACATGCAGGAGCATGCGTCGCGCCTGGAGCAGGAGAAGGCGGGCGAAGATGACCAGATGGATATCGACAACGAAGAGGCCGTGGTGGTGACAGAAGACGGTGATGTCGATGTCGATGTCGATGCCGTTACTGCTGCCGCTCCTGGCGCTGGTGCCACTGCCGGTGCCACTGCTGGTGATAGCCCTATCTTCCGATCCGACTCTGATCTGGACAAGATGGAGCTGCCGTCCCCTCCCGATCTCATGTGGACCACCACCAAGCCCCTATCGCCTACCGATGACCGGCGAGACTCGGTGGCTGAGCTCCAGATGGCGCTCGCAGAGGCCAATCGTCATGCAGCCCAGTCCCAGGCCCAAATTGTCAGTTCATCCGCGCAGGCGGTTCCCCCAACCCAGGCCCAGGGCGAGCCGGCTGAGCCCCACCGCGGCCGCCAGGAGGCTAGTCCCTTTGGCCGGCCGTTTGGAGGATTCCGACATGTGCCCGATCATGACCCAAAGCTCCTTAAGTTGCGCCAGGGTCCCTCTCCTCCCATGCTCGGCAGGGACCTCGTCTTTCGACGATGCCCTTCTCCCAAGTTCACCACGCTGGAACCTGAAGATTCTCTTCAAGTACACATGATTGAGGACCAGGCTCGGGATCTGCCGGGCCAGGCCGGGCTGTGGAGGGGGTACTGCTGCAGGTCGGAATCAACCGGAGGATGCATTGTTCCCCCCGATCTGCACAATCCCAAGCTGATCCAGACGCCCACTGACTCTTCTTTCCCCGACAAGTCTTGCTCCTGTGATGTTGTCGACGCCAGCGTCATCAGCGAAGAGCCCGTCTCCATCTTCTCGCCGTCCGAGTCCGCATCATCGGGGCTGACGTCGAGCAATGGCGGCGGCCTCTGGGGCTCTTCTTCTCATTCTCACCAGCAACAGCAGCAGCCCCAGGAGCAGCCCCAGGAGCAGGAGCACAAGGGCGATGTTGACATGGTCAACGGCCTCAACGAGCGGCTGCTGAGGGAAAAGGCCCAGGCCGAGCGCGACGAAAAGATCCTGCAAGAGTTTGGCGAGGACTTTGTCACTCAGGTGTACAACTACCTGTCGCTGGGCTATCCCGCCATGGCACGTGGCTTCGACGAAGAGCTGTCTCGCATCAGCCACATTGGCGTCGACGAGCTGCGGAGAGACGACGCGAAGCAGCTGGCCAAGGGCCACATGGTGGAGATGAAGCTCGACGCTTCCGCCCCAGAAGAGGAGAGATGCCCAAGGTGGGCGGCGTTGCGATCCTACATTACGGAGTGGGCAAGGCAGCACCCTGATCTCGACAACCTCGACCCATTGGCCTGGGGCGTGCGCGAGAGGAGAGGCAGTTGGGCCATCTAAGCCTGTCCTCTCTCTCTTTCTTTCTCCATCTTCTCCATTATGCTGCTGTTATGAGTTCATATGCTGCTTAACACACATACCCCCCTTCCTCACCATCTTCACACAGCCTCATCGTTTATACAACGTTTATGGCATGACTTTGCTTTTTTATAAAGACGAGCGAGCGAAGAAAAAAGACCGTTGCTGTTGTTGCTTTTGACATATACTATACTTGAACGCAACAGCGCAACAAACCACTATATGATTTTTTAATGGCTTCACCCCTTTTTCATCATTTCATGGCCATAGATGCACACTTTCTATTTTTTGGTCTTTTCAGGCTCGCTTTTATGTCTTCATTCCTTGATCGTTCTGGTGTTTTTCTGCGTGTTTTTTTATTGCGACTTGCATGGCGATGGGTCAACCGGCGTAATAGGCACAGTTCGTTGTCAAAACTTTGCCCCAAATAGGAGGATTATCGGGATTTCCTATTCTTTTTTCTTTTTCTTGTCCATTGTTTTTTGCTTTACATTTTCGATTTTTTCATAGTATACATGAGCGGGCAAGCACACAAGCAAGCGAGTTGAAGCGATATTTGGTAGAGAGATACTGGGATTTTCTTTTTTTTCCTTTTCTCTGAGCGAAAGAAAAAAGGAGAGATTGACGATGATGTTGAAGAGGTTTTTGTTATAAGAATACAGACGTGTAATCAAAGAGAAGTTGATTATGGATATTGGGATTTTCTTGTAGTATTTTTTTTATTCATGGGGTAGCTGGATGAACGGAATTTGAAGCTATCGTGAACCGAGTAATTTGCTCTTTGGCTCTTTTAACTGTGAATGGTTTTGTTGTTATATGATGTGCTGTTGTGTGGTGTATCATGTCTCGTCGATTTATCTTGGCATTCACTCAAAAACGAGTAAGAGACAGAATTTATACAAAGACCAGACAAAAGAGAATCAAAGTACAAAATATCCACTATCTACTCTTTGACAAAAACATATTAAAAGTAGTTTACCAAACGCCCAGAATGAGGACCTCAGAAATGCTATGCCTCTTTTTAAGCACCCAGCTTTGCTTTTTCCTTCTTCCCCCCACACAAATCTTTTTTGTTACATCTCTCTCCTCATGTTTCGCTTCTCTCATTTCTTCTTCCCAAGACCCTTTGACACCTTCTGCATCTTTGTCGGGGGCGCAACCTCGACGTCGCTCTCCTCGTCCTCGCCCATGGACTCATCCACGTCATCGTAGTTGACCTCGTCCTCATCCAGGGGCTCCTCGCCGTCGTCGCTCTCGTCTTCGCCCTGCTCGGAGCCCTCCTCCTCGTCCTCCGAGTCGCCAATGAAGCCATTCAGAACACGGTCCTCGTCATCGTCGTCCTCGTCAACTTCGCCGCCCTTGCCTTTTCTTCGGGAGCGCACTCCATTGGCGAGATCCTTCTGCTCGGCGTCACGCTCCTCGCCCTCAACGTAAATGACGTCCTCCTCGTCAGCATCCTCGTCACCCTCGCCGAGAAGACCGGCGCTTCTCTGCATCTTCCTCCGCAGCTCCATCTGGCCCTCGAGAATGTCCAGCTTGCCCTTGAGAGCGAGTAGGCTGTTGAGGCCCTTTGCTCGCTCGGCCAGCACCTTTTGCAAGCTGTTGAGGTCGTGCAGGAGCTTGGGCTGCGCTGCCAGGGCGCCGCCGTGAGCAACCAGAGTCCACTGCACCCAGGTCATGAGGGTGCCGGCGCGGCCAGGCCGTCTGTGTAGCCGGGCGGCCAGCTTGTTGAGCAGGATGCCAGCCAGGGAGCTGTCGATGCGCTCGATTGTGTTTCGGATGGTGGGGATGTCGGTTGTGTGCAGGCAGGACTCGAGAAGGTCTGTGTCGTCGGTTTTCAGGGCTTGAGTGAGGACGGTTGTGAGGGACTGGTGGGTAGGAGGGGCGATGGCATTGCGCGACGCCTGGACGACGGCGTTGTTGCCTGTGGACGACTGCTGCAGCATGGCGGTAACGTCGATAGCCTCACTACCTCGCAGCAGCTCGCCAAACGAGGGCGATGTCCCCTCGGCGTCTGATTCGGCATCGTCTGCGTCGTCCTTTTTGGACTTCTGGTGGCCATTGGCCAAGGGCTTTGACTCTGGGTTCTGCTCAGCCTCGTTGGTCACGTCGTCGACGTCGGACATGTCCTCGTCGCTGTCGGCATCGGAAGAGATCTCTATCGTCTCGACCTGGGAGCTCCGCAAGGCATCGGTTCCAGCCACGGTTGTTCTGGACTCGTCAATTGTGTTTTTGGTGGCCCGTCTCGCATCCGGCTTGACGACGGGGGTAGCCAGCTTGGCCGCAGCTTTTCTCTTTGAGGTTGACATGGTGTGAAGAGTGTGAAGAGTGTGAAGATAAATAAATGGTGAGAGATGGATAAGATGAGAGGGCAACTTCTAGGAGCCTCGTCGGGGGTATATATCCGTTTGGTTGTTCGTCTCCTTTCGCTCTCCTCTTTGAGACACGGCAATAGCAATGCAAGAACAAGAATCTAGAGACAAAGTGAAAGAGAAAATGCCCAAGCGTCGTTGATCTTCTTCACCACTCTTATCACCGAGTGGATGGGAAATTTTCACAGTAGTCGACCAATCTGCCCGAACTTTTTTTTTCTTTTTGGACTGGCCAAGTCTAGCGCGAGTTGATGTTTCCCCACACTTGCATTGGCCTGCCGATAAGAGATGACATAAGACATTTGCTTGTTCTTATCGAAGTTCACGTGATACTTCAATTCGAACACTGCTCACGTGCCTCGGAGTGAGGCTCCAGTCCAAGTCCGGCGCCATCAGGACAAGGTTGTTGGACCCTTGCTGCCGTAAAATTTCATGTCCCCGCACCCGGCTGCCCATTGGCTCGTTGCGTCTACCTTAAAAGAGGCGATCCAAATTACATTTCCTCTTCTGTGCTGGAGAGTCACCTGACTACCCGACTAGAACTCAAGAGCGCCACAGCCTGCGCCACATCTTTTTCAGTTTTGACTGCGGAGCTCGGAATACTTGTATGCGGCACCGGGTAATTGCATACGCCCCGTGAAAAGAATTTTCTGGCGCGTCTCCAGGCTTGTCTTGGGCACGCCTTGGTGCTTTGTTATCAACGACGCGTGGATCACCATGTCATCAACTTGGCAAACACACTTCCATGATGGATGCCGCTGATATGATACACTTTTTTCTTGCTTTTTTCTTCTTCTTTTCTTTTCCCTTGCTGTGTTTGAGTGCCTTTTTGTTTGTTGGTGATGGACAATGTGAACGCGAACGGTGGATGTGAGATGTCATCAGTCAGTCAGTCAGTACTAATCTTTCTGTCTTTTTTGCTGGTTTGCCTCCCGCATTTGTCAGAGAACAGAAATCATGGACTGTGGCGGTTGAGAGATGCAACGAGTCAAAACACGATTGACACGACAAGTGTCCTCTTTTTTCCTTTGTGAACCCATCAATGAAGCCAGATGCTGTGAAAACAACCCATGGCTACCTGTTTTGTTTCCGAGTTATACACAGCTGAGCCCAAGACTAACCCTGTTCTCATTCCCCCCCTCGGGTATCCCAACAACATGCAGGCATCCACGGAACCCAACATGTGTCTCCAACTGACCAAGGCCTTTTTGTTTTACGCCACGTCCATCTACTTACACTCCCTACTTATCTCTTGCATGTATTCAATTACAATATTGGGCAGTTGAAGCAAAGGCAAAGACAAAAAAGCATGCTCATGATGGCATTACAGGGTAACAGCATCGATGGGCAAAAACGCGGTCAGTTCTCGTCCGAGTTGCCACGCTCTCCCATCAGCACCCCTAGCCTAGCCTCGTCCCGCTCACCATAACAAACGGTAGCCTTTTGCCAGCCTGCAATTTTTCCCTTTTCTTCTGCCTGTGACACCGCAAAGTGGCCCTAGCCAAAAGCATCAGCCTCGCAGTGGCCAATCAGCGCCGCCGTGTCTCCAGCCACCAGCCACACTCTTTTAACTCGGCTGCCCCGGCTAAGCAATAACCCGCCCGCCGCCCCGGTAGTCTCAAATCAAGCTCGGCGCGCACATCGTCTTCGTCTCTCATAAATAGCACCGCGCCTCCGACCGGCAAAACTTACTGACGTGCACGCGCTTTTCCTCGCAACGGCTCCCCTCCCCCTCTTCCGAAGCAAGCCCGACGACTGCCAAGAAAGGGACTTGGTCACTCCGTACCAGCGCCGCCGCCGTCACCATTTCCACCGCCTCCAAACTATATTCTGCCACGCCTTCAGGTACCTGCCTCCAAAGTACCGCCTTAGAACCGTAAATCAGCCTCCAGCCAACCACGTCGCCCACATCATCCTTTGCCGACCTTTACCCCGTCGCAAGGCACAGCTAGCTACTTGTTGCTTATTCCGACCAACCATCGCTCATTCGCATTCTCTCTCCCCAAAAATATTCCGCCCGCCTTTTTTCGGCGAAGCTCTTCCTTGCATCGTGACGAAAGCCTTTCCGCCGGATTTCGTCACTAGCCGCATCGCCTCCAAATTCGCTGCATCCAGTCCGGCGCATCTTATCAGATCGCATCCAGCCGTTGCGCAGCCGCACGAATTACGTTTCAGCTATTTTCTCGCAGCATTGCCGCAGAATTATTGCAGCATTGCTGTTGCTTTCACAGGACGTCGCTTTGTGTGGCTTGTGGTGCAACTAGAGCTTCCCGCATTGTGCGCGCATCGTGTGCAGCTCGGCTTCCCACCTCGAATCGCTTCCGCCAACCGCTGTGCGCAACATTTTTAATCCTATTCCTATCTTCTTCACCTCTCTTTTCCTCTTCCTCTTCCCATTCTAGGATTATCCGATACCATCGCCTACCTCCCCGCGCCTGTCGCAATCGTGAAGCTTTGCGCTTCTCTCGACGTCGCCAGAGTAGCTTGATTTCGCGGGGCACTCGCCCTTGCTGTGTTTGATGTCGCGCCTCCTCTACTGAATTCACCACTGCGGATCTTCACCTGCCTCTTGCGCGCGCGCCCTATTTGCAATCTCGTCTACGAATGGCAGCCATGGCGTCGCCAACTACGGACAAACCGTCGCTGTCCGACAAGGACAATGCGGCCGATGTGAACGGGTGAGTGCAGCTACGATTGGTGGGCTTGGCATCACGTTGCCCTGGATGCGCATGTTCTCACCTGCATCATATGCGCCTGTATTGCTGACCATGGCTGTTGTTTGTGTCCCTCTAGCCACACGCCGCCTGTCTCAGATTCTGCCAAGAACGCCCAGACTGAACCCGATTCTGAGAAAGAAAACAAGACTTCGTCGGACAAGCCTGACGACGCGCTTGTCAATGGCAAGGAGTCGCCAGCCGCAGCGGTAGCTACCCCCAATGGCGTGGCCGCCGTCAACGGAGGCGACGAGAAGCCCAAGGAGAAGGAGGATGCTCCACGCGATGCCACACCCGCAGAAGCCAAGACGGAAACCGCACAAGATAAGCCAGCTGACAGCTCCAAGGAGGACAAGGAGGACAAGGAGAACAAGGATGATAAGGAAGACAAGGTAGAGAAGAAGCCTTCTGAGGAAGCAGTAGCACAAAAAGAAACAGAGGCCGAGCCGGCGGCGCAAGAAAAGTCCGACGTGCAGATGACAGACGCTGCGAATGCAACTGATGCGGAACCTGCAGCTGCGCCTGCTGTGGCTGCCAAAGATTCTGCACCCGAAGAGTCTACTGAGAAGAAGGCTTCTGACGAGCCCAAACCTTCCACCACCAATGACGTTGACGCCGACGCCGATGCTGATGCTGACGCTGAGGCCGACACTGTCATGACTGACGACAAGCCCGCTGTCAAGGCTGAAGAGCCCGCGAAGCCCAAGGTTGAGGAGAAATCGGAGGCGCCGCCTTCATCCGAGGTCGACCTTGGATCCTCAAGCATTTCCCAGCTGGCCATCGAGTCCACCTCACCTGCCGACACCTCAATTGAGGTGTCCATGACTGATGCACCCTCGACCGACGCACCCGCAAAGAATGCTCGAGAACGAGATGAGGATATGGATGAGGAGCCGGCTGCCAAGCGTGCCAAGACGGAGGCCACTGAAGAAGACGGCGCTGCGACTGCGACCCCCTCTGGCGAGAATGCTGGTACTCCTGCACCTGCTAACGATGGTGGCATGTCACGCCTTGCTTCTATATCAAAGTGGAAGGACACTACGATTCATGACAAGAAGATTTCGCCTTTCCAGCGCCGCGAGATTCGCAAGATTATCGGTAGGGTCAAGAAGACCAAGCATGGTGGCCATTTCCGAGACTCTGTTCCCAAGCTGTGGCCGGCACTAGCAGAATCTTACCTGGCAAGGATTGACAAGCCCATGGACCTGTCCGAGATTGATCGAGGCCTCCGCGACCCCAACACAGTCTACGTTACGTTTGGAGACATGAAGAACGACCTGCGGCTCATTCTTGAGAATGCCCATACCTTCAACGGCCCCCAGCATGAAGTTACAGATGCCGCATTCTACGCAATCCGAACTGTGTGGCAGGAAGCTGTTACTATTCCCGAAGATGAGCCCGCGCGACCCAAGTCTGTGGCCAAGCCAAAGCCCCCTCGTGAGCCTCGCGTCCTACCCGGCCCCGACAACGCTGTGCGGCGGCAATCCTCGGGGCCAGCGTCCAGCCCGCCGCCCCCCGTACCCGAATCGAAACCAAAGCCGCAGGCCGCAGAGCCTAGCGTTGATCGTCGCGGCTCAACCGCCACAGACGGAGATAGACCAAAACGGACGGTAAGGGCTCCGAAGCCCAAGGATATCGATTATACCACTAAGCCTTCTCGCAAGAAACTCAAGCCCGAAATGCAATTTTGCGACGAGGTCCTGGCGGAGCTCGTCCACCCAAGAACTCGACGCTCAACATGTGGTTCCTCGACGCCGTCGATGCTGAAGGTCTGAACATCCCCGACTACTACTCCATCATCAAGAAGCCCATGGACCTGGGTAAGGTGTCGCGCATGATCAATGCGGGCGACATCACTAACGCAAAGGAATTCGACAAGAACGTGCGCCTCGTCTTCCAAAACTGCTACCAGTTCAACGGACCCCCTGACCAGGGAAACCCGGTCTCCATGGTTGCCAAGCAGCTTGAGGACTTGTACCTCCAGCAGATGAAGGGCAAGGATGCCTGGCTGGCCAGATACGCCAAGGCCAACGCCCCTGCCGCTTCCGCATCCAACGCCAGTGACGAAGATGACGAGGACGACAGCGAAGAGGACGAGGCCGCGGCCCCCAGCGTAGACAACTCCAAGGAAATCCAGGAGCTCAAGGCGAAACTGGAGGAGGAGAGCAGCAAGCTCAACCGCATGTTTGCCTCGGGCACTCCCGAGGCGCTGATTGACTGCCAGAGGGTCATTGTCGATGCTGTGCAGAAGGCCCTGTACAAGGTGGCGCAGAGCCAGAACGACGTCAAGACCAAGCACCAGGACAAGTCGGCCAAGAAGGCCAGCAAGCCCAGCAAGAGCAAGGCGGCTGGTAGCGTTCCCCAGCGCAAGTCGTCCACCCACGCACCACCTCCCAAGAAATCGAGCAGTGCGAAGAAGCCGGCTCCGAAGAAGAGTCTGTCTGCGGCCGATAAAGATCAGATTGCAAGTGCCATTAACGACCTTGAATATCCGCATCTTGATCGCGCCATTGACATTATCAAGCGTGACACTGGCCAGAATGTGAGTTATCCTTCCGTGCCTCGTTTCCATCTCCCTTGTATCTGTGTGATTTCCCAGATCGATGTGCGTGTGCTAATGCGAGTGATACCCACCAGGAAAACAACGAGGGTGAGCTTGAGCTGGATATTGACCAGCTCAGTAACGAGGCTCTGCTAAAGCTGTGGGAACTCTGCAAAAAGGTGCTCCCTGGATTCGGTAAAGATTCAACCGCCGCCGCCAAGTCGCCCGAAGTTAATAGGGCGGTCCCCGCAAAGCAGACTCCTAAATCGGCCTCGAAGCCCAAGAAGAACAAACCAATGAGCGCCCAAGAGCAAGAGGCTCGCATCGCGCAGCTGACAGCCATCCAACAGCTGTACAAGCCTGGCCAAGAGCCTGCCGATGAGGCACTCCATGCCGCGGCGCCGAATCGCCATGATGAGTCCAGCGATGACTCGGATTCTGAGGAGGAGTAGAGGAAACCCCCTTTGCTCAGTTTAATAGAATTCGCTATGGCGCAAATGGTTCTGTTGGTAAAAAGGAAGGGCTGCGCGCCGGTAATGATTTGGTTTGGGTACCGGCTGAGGTCTGCACCGAGCGTAGCAAGCTAGAGAGAGCGGCGTGTGTTTTTTTTCTTGGCCAAGTAATATTTCGAGTGTCTGCTTTTTAGCAGCGAGCGGCCGGGGTACAGGAGGGCAAGGCGCGGATGATCAAGTCCGAGGGCCATGGACGTTTTGGGGGACAAAAGAGGCGCTGGGGAGTTTGGGCCGGTAACGACAGGGTTTGCGGAAGCTTTCATTTTTGCTGGAACTGCGCTGCATCATTGCATTTTTTCTTGTTGCTATTTTGCTTGATGCTTTGATACTTGAGGAGGATGCGAGGCGAGAGGGCGGGCCTGTTGGAGGACGCCAGGAAATCGTATGTAGTGTAGGATGCATTGTATAACATGACGACGCTTGAGATGATATTCCGTGCTTGATTTCTGTGTCGGTGCTTTGGTGAAGTCTGTTCGATGTCGGTTTGGTAGATTATAGGGAGCCGATGGGTAGCTGATCTGGCGTGAAACATGTCGCTCTTTGTATAGCGTCGGGTGTGCCCTTGGACTGGATCGTAACACGACGCATCATAAATGGGGTATCTAAACATCATGATTAACAGCAGTGCAAGCGAGAGGAGTGCGCTGTTGAAGCTGTTGATTTGAGGCTGGTGAGCTTTGTAGAGGATATAAGTGGATGCGGATGCGGAATGACGACGAGATGCAGGTTGGCTAGCGTAAAGCCCTAAGAGCGTTGATTGGGGGTGTGTATGTCGCTTGATGGTAGGGAAAAGAGTGAAAATGGGAGTGAAGAGATATTTGTGTTTGGAAAAGAAGGAGAAGAGAAAGCTGGAGGAGGAGGATGGGTTTGTTTGTACGGGCTGGATGGTATGATGGTTGGTGCTGAGCTGGGTTTGAGCTGGGAGATGAAAAGAGTTCGAGCATTTACCGTTGTATTTCAAGGTTTCCAGCGCCTGACATGTGCCAACCGGTCAGGGCGTTTTCCTGGCTGCAAGTTTAAATCATGGGAAAGCCTCGTTAAAGATATCGTGAGAATAAAACTCCATGTTGGACAAGGGAAGAAAAAAGAAGGATGTCAAGTGAGGGGCGCCGATGTCCCTTGCGGGTATAATAAAAAGGTGCATGATCGACGAGGTGCTGTCATGCGGGCGCTGGGGCGGGTTTTTTCTCCCGTCTCTATTTTGGCGGCGAGGTCCAATATTATGTGATTAGTAGTAGTAGCCGAATTAACGAGGAATTAACGAGGGAAGAAAAACTATGCGTGTGTGTGTTTGTGGCGCGAGAGTGTAAAAGAGTGGAAGAAATATTTTGGGAGTGACATTGAGTAAAAATGGATGCTAGGTAGTGGATGGTATTTATTGTAAGAATAAAGGGATGGGTGATGGGAGAGAAAATTGTTCGATGTTGGCAAAGGTATAAGGACGGAGGAAAAATTGGGTGAGGACTTGACGGGGAGATAAAAAGTGAGGCGACTTGCCTTGTAAGGTAATTTTTTGTGGCTGGGGGAAATACTCGGCTTTTTTGAGTTTCTGGTACTATCGATTTGTTCTTTTAATATCTACCTCTACTATTGCATATTTTTTTTAATATCTCCTGATATGGCCATATTTATCTCGTTTTTTAGCATCATCACTAACTATTAAGCTTTGTATCTGAGAAATGGGATACTGTTTTACGGACTTGTTGCGCCGGATTCCGTTGGTTTGGATGTACTGCTGTGGTAACTGCTGCAGCTTTGTCGTGCTGCCTTGGTACGGGGCGAGTACGAGTACACGGGCTGTGTAGGCAGCAGTGGTTCCAATACCGTGGAAGAGTTTAACTTGATGAGGTGGAGGTTTGAATTCGTGGATCAAGGCGTAAAAGAAAAGGATCGAAAAGTATAAATTGGCAGTTGAAAGATAAGTAATTGATACCTCGGAATGTCTAGGTACCTTGTCATTATTGGTGAGTGTATTGAGGAGGAAGACGAGAGACACTGGCTGTAAAATGTTTCTACACTGTTGCTTGATACTCAAATTGCACCATCATGGATGTCAATCCTGTAGCCTTGTTCCCTATCTATTCTATACCCAAATGAGTGCTTCCTCTAGTATATGATCCATCTAATATCACATCATACATCCGACCTGGTCGGCACCGGCAGCTTCCTATGCAGCCTCGTGCAAATGTCAACATAGTCCGGCTCCCCCTCGGGCGTAATCTTGCCATGCCGAATCAAAAAGTCAATCATGACGGCGCACACGTTCGTCTTGAACTCGCCCGCCAGCATCCGCCGCTTGACCTCTTCGCAGCTCATCAGCACAAACTCTTCGACCTCGCCGTCGTCTCCCAGGCGTGGCACTTCCTCGCCTTCGCCGGACAGCTCCAGGTCGTACGTGTAGAGGATCTCGGAGTGGACTAGCTCGGACCGAGGGTTGCGGTTCACCATGGTGATGACCCCGGTGGTGCGGACTCGAGGCCCAACTAGGGACACGGGCAAGGAAGCTTCCTCCATTGACTCTGCGAGGATACAGTCTAGCGGGGAGTCGCTCGCCTTGACGCCGCCGGCGACTGTGCTGTCCAGCATGCCTGGATATGTATACAGCGTCTTGCTCCTCCGCGCGACCCAGATGCGAAGCTCTCCGTCTGCCGTTTTTGTATACGCCGTCAGGTGTGCGCCGCGTGTTCCAATGCCGAACAATGTGGCGGCGAAACGTTCAATTTGGACGAATTCCCTTGCTCCAGGAACGAGAAAGTACTCGCTGTGCATGCCGTTGAGAGTAGGGAATATCTTGCCGTCAATGGCTGCATCAACGGCTTTCTGGAATGCCGCATTGGCGTGTGCGGACAGTGATGTGCCGGCAGGCGGAGCAGAGAGTATCACCTGGCGCTTCTCGTGATCGATGGTGAAGGTTGCTGGCCATGGCATGTGGGCTATGGTGTTGGGGTGGATGTAGCCATGGACACGGTCATCTGGGGCCAGGATCAGACGATAGTAAGGATGGCAGTTTTGCTCAAAACCTAGCGGCACACTGGAGGAAGAAGAGAAGTAGAGTCAGCTAATTTCTGTTTGATACTGAACCTATTGTTACCCTGCGAGGACAGCCTTACTTGTCAAAAACGGTAATGAGATCCAACAGCCGGGACGATGTCCGAGTGGTGATCCGAGTGGCCATGATGTCGGGTCCGGCTCAGGTACCGAGCGGGAATCGGAATGGGAACTGGCAGGGATTGAAAAGTGCCGGACATGTACGGAGTAGCCACGCGCACTTGATTCACATATGCCGGACGGATATCTAGCCGGTCCAGGTACAGTCGACGGATGAAGAGGGTATTGACTCGGAAAGATTCAGAATGGCCGTGATGAGAAAAAAGAGGACCCCGCTCTCAGTGGCATGGACACGGCGATGTCGGAATCAGTGAATCAATTCTGCAGACGAATTGCACCGAATGGCAACGAGGATTTTATAACTAGTATACACAAGGAATTGAGTCCGATATCAACTTGACAATCTCTCTTTTACACACTTCATCGATTATGATCACAGCAGCACAAAGGACATGTAGTTGGTCCTGACACAACCTGAAGCTTGCATGCGTCTGGATGCAGAGTTCAGCGCTAATGCTTATTGGGTCAGTTGATCGGTTGGCATTCGCTACACAAACAAGCCTTTTACGTCCCATGCCGATCGGGCTCGAATGGCGTGAAGTTCGGAGGGGAAGCCACACCCGAAGGAAGAGCTATAAGACGACGTTCCTCCCATCACGTCCACAGGATTCAGTCTCTTATCACTGCATGCTAAGCTGAGGGGTTGGATCGAATTTGGCAATGGACACGTTGGACGCTCTTTTGAGGCGGGATATTGCCATTGGTGACGATACCAAGGACAAGCTGCTTGGAGCTGCGTTTGTAGTGACGAATCGCAATGGTAAGCAACCTCTCACTGAAGCTTTCAGTTCAAAGCCTCCAAGCGGAAATATGTTCGTCCTTCTCAAGTCAGCCCACCTCTGAGCAAACATCTATGAGCTAGGTGTCATCTATTCTGGATCTGCCGGCCGAACCGGCATGGATGTAAAATCACCAAAATTCAACACCGATACCCTAACCTACGGCGCTTCTCTGACCAAACTCCTCTCCGCCGTCTGTCTCATGCAACTGGTAGAACAGGACAGGCTTCCATTGGATTCTGATGTTCGGAAGCTTGTTCCTGAGGTGCAGCAGATGCAGATTTTGCGAGGCTTTACTCCCGAGGAGCAGCCTATACTCGAGGACAATGAGAAGCCCATCACTCTCAAGTATGTGCTTGGCCATGACTTGACACGTACACTCGCACATGCATACTGATTTCACAGCACAGACAGTTGATACTTCACACTGCCGGTCTCCGATACGACGTTGGGGACCCAGATTTGCGAAGATGGTCAAAAGCAATCGGTCGGCCGATTGGGAGGACGATACGCCTCAGCAGGGACGGCTTCAACGTGCCGCTCTTGTTTCCTCCCGGCGACGGTTGGGCGTATGGCCCTGCCCTGGATTGGGCCGGCATAGCCCTGGAGACGGTAACCAACATGACGCTGGGCGACTACATGAGGCAGCACGTCCTTGAACCTCTCGAGATGCACGATACAGGATTCCGCGTCAACCAACTCCCTCACACGGCAGACCGGAGGGCCGAAGTCACGCTCCGCGATGCCGACGACAACACACTCTCGCACTTCGAAGTTGTTCCAGAGGAGCCCGAGATAGACAGCGCCGGCGCCGGCATCCACACGACAGCAAACGACTACGCCCGCCTGCTGCGCGCCATGTTGCAGGCCGAGCCGGGCGTGGTCTCGGGGAAGACGGCCAAGGAAATGTTTTCGCCGCAGCTGGACCCGGCTCAGAGAAAGATGCTGCAGGAGACGTTGTATGCGCCTGATAAGAAGCCCGCTTTTATCCCCGAGTTTCCGGACGGCGTCGAGTTGCAGTATGGGTATGGGGGTTTGTTGGGTATGAACGACTGGCCGGGGCAGCAGCGGCGGAAGGGGAGTCTATGCTGGACGGGGGCCGCGAATTCGCGCTGGGTGAGTTTAATTTCAAGTTGTCTTATCTATAGTGGTTCATTTCTGCATTTGTTCGGTGCGTTTATTGTGTGATTTGAGGCTGACTGTGACTGCTGGTGATAGTGGATTGATCCGGAGTCGGGTATTGCGGCTGTGCTGATGGTGGCCGTCTTTCCGTTTGGCGATGTGGTGGCAACCAAGTTGTATGCGGACTTGGTAAAGGCCGTGTATGACGAGTTTGTTTAGATGAATGGAGAACAATGGAGTGAGGACATTTCGACACTGCGTTCAATGTCTGAGACAAATGGCATTGACAACTGACTGAGAATACTTTAATTTGACGCTCTGGTATGTCATATCGCTGAGACATCTGAAGCCGCGATAGTTCAGGGTCTTATGCTGGGCTATGAATAGAAATCAGAGTTGCAGAACAGACTCCATTACAGCACCTATTCTTGTCGTGGATGGCACATAATATTACGGGGTGTTCCCTGTACGAGTGTGCTTGACCCCCCGTCTAGTGCGCGGATCCTCCGCCTTTGTTGGTTTAGATGATCGGACCACCAGTTTCAACGTTGCGCGCTCTGTGCACACTCGTATATACTACAGTACTCGTACATATAAGCACTGCCATCCAGTACCTACTCTCCTTCTATTCCATTATAGGTACAGAGTATATACTACATCTATAGGCTGATGGTGGTGTATCAGGCTGTACATCAGATGTAGTAATGCTGCACATCACCCAATTTCTTACCCCATCCGTGCCTGTTCCCTTGCTACATGTCGGTGAAAAAGACAACACATCAAATGCATCAATACGCACCAGGAGCCGCTCTTCCCACCGCAATAGGCGAGACCCCTAGAATAGAATACTAGCATGATAGTACATGTAGCCTCGTATTGTTCTCTTTTGCCGTCAATGCCCAGCGTCTTGGTCTTGCACCGTCAACGATTGAGGCTCCATTGAGAAAGAAAAAATGCGCTTGGCAGCCTGGGCTCTTTTTTCTCCAGCGATTCAATTCGTAGCGGCTCCGCTCTGTGCTAGTCCCACCGCGCTGGAGGCTGTTAGTGAGGCCCCGGCGCAAAGTGCGTGGACCCTGAAGCGCATTCTCGGCCGCTATAGAATTCCATGTTGGCTTTGACATGAGATGGGATTGCAGATGCGGTGACATTTCGACAGTTTGAATCGGGATTGTGTGACGTGACGCCTCTTGACTTGACTCGTAACTTTCAACTGTCCCCCCTCTCGTACCGGCACTAGTTGTTCCGGCCCTTTGCATTTCCATAACAATCAACCACATTGAACGGATTCTCGGCCCTAATCATCAAATACGACAAGCTGCAGAGGCTGACGTGAATACGAATCGAGACGCCCGCTATGCCTTTCCTGGAGCCAACACGAGCCATGACAGGCAACTGCGGCGCTAAGGCCGAGTTCACAGCCCCCGGAATACAGCGGCTGCAACGCCTAATCAAGGGGAGACGCTGCTGATGTTTCCATCTCGTCTCTCCATCTCGTTCTCTCGTCTCCAATCTCTCTCACCTCACCTCACCTCAATTCTTTCACGCTCGCTCTGCAGCAAAACCATGACGCAGCTATAACACACTCGTTCTCGTTATTCTTCGCTGTCGTCGGTTCTGCTCGTTGCTCTTTCTTGCATAGAATCTGTTTCATTTCAATTTTTGGGCTTCTATTGACGGCTCTTATTGATTTATTTACCATCCTTCTTTTTCCCATCCATACTAGTAGCAGTATTACTCGCATTTCTCTCGCTACCTAATCAGAACATCACACGATACGCACATCTCGTTAATCCAACTCACTTCGCCTTTTCCCTGGTGCTTGCGCGGCACCTCCGGACTCTGTATTCATCATGCGCGCGACATCCGTTTTGGCCGCCGCCTTGGCCCTGGCCTCTCACACTCTCGCCGGCAAGATCAAGTATCTGGGCGTCGCAATCCCCGGAATCGACTTTGGGTGCGACATTGACGGCAGCTGCCCAACCGACACCTCGTCTGTGCCGTTGCTGAGCTACAAGGGCGGTGATGGCGCGGGCCAGATGAAGCATTTCGCCGAGGACGACGGCCTCAATGTCTTTCGTATTTGTGAGCGTTGCTGTATGACGAATTCTTGATGCTGATGCTAATGCCCAACATGCAGCCGCTACATGGCAGTTTGTTCTCAACAACACGGTGGACGGCGAGCTGGACGAGCTCAACTGGGGATCCTACAACAAAGTCATCGACGCATGCTTGGTGACTGGCGCCTGGTGCATGATTGACATGCACAACTTTGCTCGCTACAACGGCGGCATCATCGGCCAGGGAGGAGTGTCGGACGACATCTTTGTCAAGCTCTGGGTCCAGATTGCAAAGTACTATGTGGACAATGACAAGATCATCTTCGGCCTGATGAACGAGCCCCACGACATCGACATCAACATCTGGGCTGAGACCTGCCAAAAGGTCGTCACCGCCATCCGAAAGGCCGGTGCCACGTCCCAGATGATTCTCCTGCCCGGAACCAACTTTGCCAGCGTCGAGAGCTACGTGTCTACCGGAAGCGCGGATGCTCTCTCCAAGATTACCAACCCCGATGGCAGCACCGACTTGCTGTACTTTGACGTGCACAAGTACCTCGACATCAACAACTCGGGATCCCACGTCGAGTGCACACAGGACAATGTCCAGGCCTTTGAGGATTTCGCAACCTGGCTGAGACAGAACAAGCGACAGGCCATCATCTCGGAGACGGGCGCTTCCATGGATCCTTCGGTAAGATTATTGACCAACTCACTCACTGGCTGACTGGTCAGTATCTTGGAGAAAATCCACTAACTCCTCGCAGTGCATGGTTGATTTCTGCGCTCAAAACAAGGCCATTAGCGCAAACAGCGATGTATACATCGGCTTCGTTGGCTGGGGTGCTGGTAGCTTTGATACTTCGTACATCCTGACCCTGACTCCTCTGGGCGAGCCTGGTAATTATACCGACAACAAGCTCATGAACGAGTGCATTCTGGACCAGTTCACCATGGACGAAAAGTACAAGCCCACGCCTACGTCTATTTCAACGGCCCCGGATGAGACCTCCACCTCCACCGCCGCCGCGTCCAGTAACGACTCCTCCTCACCATCGTCCACGAAGCCCATCAAGCAGACTAACCCCTCTCCCACAGCGAACCCGGTCACAAAACCATCTCCGGACACCAACAATGCCTCGGACGACAAGGACAAGGGCTCAGCAGCAACGCCAAGCACCCAGGCTCTGACCGGCACTGTCTTGTTGACGGTTGCCGCTCTTTGCTACATGTTGGTCGTGGTTTGATGATTGAATATACCAAGCATGATTTGAAAGAGAGATGGTTTATATATACATATGAGTACATACACTAGAATATTTGTCGATTTTTTAATACGCCATGTAGAAATGCATATAATAATTGAGCGGCTCAGGGCTGGGATTTTGTCATGTTTTTTTGTCCATGTATGTTGTGACGTGGAAACTTAATGAATTGGTGCCACGAGGGTTGAAGTCGGAATTAACAATGCCATTGATCTCATACGAGGGCATTTTTGGCATTTTGGCATGTGCTTTCTTTGTACTAGGCCTTTCGCTTCCCACGTGTCGGTTGCATGGAGGCGAGAAAGTCTAAAGCCTCCCTTGAGAACTTGCATGAGGGTTGGCGCTATTTTTAGATGGTGTTTCTGAGGGAGCATCAATGGCTATGATGGGTGTGTATCAACCATGGGTTGGGGTGGCGAGCATTGAATAATTGTAAATGCTTCTATTGCAGCGGCGATTATTGCTGTGCATCATCACGACTTGTTCATGGACAAGAAGATACGCAGTGAGATAAATGCAGATTTGCTGAGTTGCGCGTTTTTTGCAGAAGGCTGTATAGTGCTGCATACGAACGGCCCATTTCAACATAGGGGATATGGTGTAGGGGTATCACGTTTGCTTTGCATTGTTCATTCAATACAAGCCTGTAAAAGGTCGGGGGTTCAAATCCCTCTGTCTCCACGTGTCTATTCTTTTTTTGCTTTTTTTTTGCTTTTTTCTTCCTAATTGAAAAGTGCACGCTTTGTTGGTCCTTTGTGGGGGGGTTGTGGATGTACTTGTGTGGGGGGTTTCGGAGCTAGAGAATTTTTTTCGTTGTTGGTTGGAGGACTGAGGAGTAGGGCTTATAAAAGAGTGTAGAGAGGTATTAGTCATGGAAACAACTAGAGGCCAAATGGTCTAGTGGTATGATTCTTGCTTTGGGTTCTTCGTGACGCAACTGCAAGAGGTCCCGTGTTCAATCCACGGTTTGGCCCCTTTCTTTTTTGCTTTTTTGCTTTTTGTTGCTTTTGTGTTTTATTTTGGTGGTGCTTCGTTTGTGTGCTTTACTGCTAACTCGATACCATGAGTTAAAGCAGTGCCCGTAACCGTAGGAAGCAGATGCAGCTTACAAGCTAAATTGAAGTAATTTTTTATCTGGAATTATGTTTCTTAACGTCTCTGTTGAGTCTCGATAATTTTTTTTTGCCAACTCCCCGAAGAGAAAAGTACATGTATGGATTCATCTGCCTCCCAAAGCTATTGCAGATACAGTTTGTTATATCCAACTGCGTCCTGTTCTTTATCGGCCACCTCCGCCCCTTCTTCAACACACTATACAAAGGTCCCTATGGATGTAATCACAACTTGTATCACCTTCAACACCGCCGATGGGCTCTCCCATGGAGAAATATCTCAACACGGAAGGCTCCAAAGCGTGGTATGGATGGGTGGGTTCGATGCTAAATGCCTTAGCATCACGACGTGAAACAAAGGTGGGATCGACGCTCGTTGCTCATAGGTCGGGCCGTGCGGGAGCATCCAGATAAGCTTATTTGACGAGTGCCCGGGTCCCTCATTCTGTGGAATGGAGCCGGCATGTTTTGTCTCTTCTTTTGTTTGGACTTCTTCGAGGAATGATTGCTCTGTTTTATCTATGACCTTGTAGAAGAGAGAGAATTGTTGGATATAATAGGCGGAGGGGATAGCTTTACTGATCAACTCTTGACCTTGGCGATTGGGGAACTGCCAAGACTTCCAAAGAACAGGGTCTCCCAAACTAGTAAATTTAGAGACTATTTCCCGCCAATCGACAAATTCTATCCTCGAAGTAATTCTCTACAAGTACATCTATCTATCCATCCATACGGCATGCTAGAACGGTAATCTCTCCGGAGAGCTCCGCCACCGCCGGACTGATCTCTGGGGCTTCACTGCTATCCATTTATACCGGCTTGACCTTCCCAGTTGCGCAACCTCTCCCGGCTTGGGGTTCACCTGTCGCACATGGCTGCAGATGCAGAAGCTGAGTGGCTGGCAGTGCCTGTCGGAGATGTCGGTATGCGATAGTGCCAAGAAGGGCCAAGAGAGGCGGCGGCGTATCGGGCGGGGGAGATTCGCTGTGTTTGATGCAGGAGGGAACGATTCCAACCTCAAAGGGGAACCGAAGATGTATATAGATGTGATGTGCTGTAGAAAGTAGTGGGATTGGATGTTTTTGCGGATCCGCTGGTGTAAGATGTGAGGAGGTTGATGATAGTGCTGGATGGCGGTAGCTTCGCACTTGAGCCAGAGTTGGCAGGCGAGATGAGATTGTGAGACGTTGGACAGAAAGAAATTGAATCATGGCGGATCGAGTATAAAACGACGTTACTTCCCGGCTCTCCATTGACATCTGCCATTGTCCTTCCATCATTGTCACACCAGTCTTTGTACTCCCATCTCTCTGTTTATACTCCACCATCATCAGCCAAGATGAAGTTCCTCAGCCTCCTCTCCCTCGTCGCCTTTGCCAGTGCCGCTCCCTTGGATGAGCTCACCAAGAGAGACACTGCTACCTGCGGCAAGGTCTTCTACAGCGCCAGTGCCGTCAGCGCTGCTTCCAACTCTGCCTGCAACTACGTCCGGGCCGGCAGCACTGCTGGAGGCTCGACTTATCCTCACGTGTACAACAACTACGAGGGTTTCCGCTTCAAGGGCCTTTCTAAGCCGTTTTATGAGTTTCCTATTCTGTCTTCGGGCAAGACTTATACTGGAGGTATGTGGTTCTTGATGTTTTCGTATGAGTAATGGGATGTGAGACTAACTGCTGGGGATTATAAAGGCTCTCCTGGGGCTGACCGTGTTGTGATTAACGGACAGTGTTCAATTGCTGGTATTATTACGCATACTGGTGCCAGCGGTAACGCTTTTGTTGCTTGCGCCGGTACTTCTTAGATGATTCTTGGGTTGGATGTAAATGGTGGGGAAAATGGTGTGGCAGAGAGGGCTGCTTGGATACAAAAAAGGACAAAGATGCTTGGATGATCAAGACATGTGTGATATCTACAATCAGTATTGATGAATTGATGGCAAAATAAGAACCTTTAACGTTTGGTGATGAGAGCTATCTCATGTTGAATTGTGCACCTTGTGAACTTGAGCTGGATCGTTGGGGTGTGCGGAATATGTGATCCTACCTCATCGTCTCCTAAAAGCTGCAATACGAGGATTCATGAGGACTATTATTTTTTATTCAAACTTTTCATTGAACGTAACACGATAGACCACATGGCCATAGAGCAAGACATCGTCAGTTGCAACGGGCGGCAGAGTAGAATGTTGAACTACGTCTGAGGCTGAGACATGGCACTTCAAGGCTGTTTTTGGTTAGTCATGTATTAGCCGTGAAACATGTCTTTGCTCTGGGATATAGTGAAGAGATTCAGCTTTCGTCTTGCTCACAAAAAATTACACGGTCGCTCTCATGTAATTACAATTGCCTCCATGGCCATCCTTTCGCACGTATTGGGTTCCGCAAAAAGAACATTCATAAATGCGTTAGTGCGAGTCTCTGTCATAACAATCCAGCCATTGGCAGAGTGCCAGAGTGGTTAATGGGTATGACTAGAAATCATATGGTTTCGGCCTCGCAGGTTCGAATCCTGTCTCTGTCGGATTGTTCTTTTTGACTTTTTTGGACAAGTCATTTTGTATTTTTGCTTCATTTATAGGCATATAGTTATTTATTTTCTTTCCTCTGCGGAAATCGATTTTTTCTGATGCGCTCGTTGATATGTGTCTTAACTCTTTTGCTTTTTTGGTCAGGTCCAAAGTGCACACGCATTTTAGTATGAGAAGTTACACGTAGCTAAATCCACATATTGAACTATGTCAACCATCCCGCATCAACACTTAATGACCATGTAGAGACCATGTATAAGACAAATCATCAATTTCAAGACATCTAAAAGAGTATTTATTAAACCTTCAGATCTCTCTCTATCCACGCGATGTGAAGAGTTTCGGCGTCTTTCGTCGGGCGCATCGGAGCGGGCGCGTGCCCACCCTGCAACACTGCAACACACATACTACCATCTTGGAACCACCTGCATCTTGTCTCAGCCTTGGCTGATTTGTCGAATCGTCAGCTGCAAGGAGTTGGCCTGCGAGCTGAAATGGTTCTGGATATGAATGCGGGGTAATAAAAACTCCAGACCGCCCTCGTTCAGTCAGCTCTTCAACTTGGCATCACTCATTAAACATTTACTCATCTCTCCGACGTAGCCTCATACAATCCAAGGGCACCTTTACGAGGACGACGATGAGTTCCGATGATGGGAAGAAACTGGATTTCGTCAAGGCTATTGCTTCGGACGGCGATGTTATTCTCGTTGTCGGAGAGCAAAAGGTCGAACTGAGAGTTCATTCCCAGTGTCTCATCAGTGCTTCAAAGGTCTTTGGTGCAATGCTCGGCCCGAACTGGAGTGAGGGCCAAAATCTTTCCAAAAACTCGCCGAAAGAGATTCCGCTTATAGAGGACGACGCCAAGGCATTATACACAATTTGTTGCGTCGTTCATCATCGAAACGACATTCTACCTGAAAGGATTTCGCCTCGAGAGTTGCTTCAGATTGCTATTGAGGCGGATAAATATGACCTTCGTACGGCCCTCCTCTTTGCAAAAGCGCAGTGGTTGCAGAGGAAAAATATCATCGATATGATGGAGTTGGCATACCTCATGGCGGCAGCCTTCTTGTTTGACGATATGGACATGTTTATAGAGCATAGCCAAGCTCTCATTCTTCAGCACCAAGACTCTTATATCGAGCTTCTAGCGGACTCCACGTTGTCCCAAATATTACCTCCTAATACTCCTCGTGAGCCAAGGCCTATACCCCGAAGATTTCGGCTTAACTGCTAACATCTAAAGACTTATTAGAAGAACGCAGAAATCGAATGAGAGCGGAAATAGGGGAAATAATGCTCAGGGAGACGAAAAATAGCTGTTCCTGTGGCTGGGGTAAAAGTCGTAGTGATAGCTATCGAGATCTGCTATATGAGTATACTCCTCTGAGGATACTTGGCACTCCTATCTCGAAAGTTATTGAACGGATCCAATCGATTTCGTATGACGGTAATCGGCAATATCACGCGAGCACTTCAAGATATGACAAGGATTACTATCATGAGCCGGCCAAGTATATCGCAACTCTTGCTGAGAAGTTGGAAAAAGCAAAGAGGAGAGTCAGCCTCTGTCTCGATTGTGTGCAAGGCAGTGGCGAGACAGAATCCTGCAGGTTCGAGCATGAAGACAATTACTACCGGTTCAACTGAGTTGTCCTCGGTTGAAATGAGGTCATGTTACCACGTTGGAAAATCTTTGTGCTCTTTGATCTTTTTCAGCCACATTGCACTTGTCAAAGGCTGGCGAGGATAGGCCTCAACGGATTGAGCAATGATCAGCTCTGGCTTTGTTATAAGACTGCTTCTGTGTATACAGACATCGTATAGAGCGATGACATTGTCTGGTCCTGCGCCAGCGTGCTTCATCAAATGGAAATCTTAGTGGTCCATGCCAGTTGTTCTTTGTTTCTCTGTTTCCCTCTTTGTTTCCATAGTTGATTCTCTATTTATTCCTTTCCTTGTTTCTTTCTTTGTTCTCTTTTCATTCATTCTTTGTTCTGTCTTTGTTCCTTGTTTCTTACGCGCCTGCATTTAGGTGAAGTTTGTTCAGGCAGGGCACGCTGCGGGGATTATAAATAGCTGCGATTTCGCCAGCATCCAAGAGAATACCTTGAGCACTCACATAGCAGTGTTATATTCTTCTGCTTCTTAGTGGATATTGGAGTGCGATAACCTCTTTGAGCAAGTTTGCTGTCAATCACGAAGACACCACAAACAATCAACCCAACCCAACTAAATACCAGAATCCTCGTTTCGCTTGTGTATCAAAACTGCGTCCCAGATTGCTTGGAATTTTGCCATGGAAACCACCAAGCCCAGATCCGACGACGAATACACGATAGGATGGATCTGCTCGCTGCCAAAGGAGCAGCTAGCTGCGACGGCTATGCTGGATGACATACATCCCGTCGAGGAGATCCGGAATGGCCCTTTTGGCTTGAATTACACTCTCGGGTCGATAGGCGAATACAATGTTGTCATTGCTTGCCTGCCCGAAGGGCGGGAGGATGCTAGCTTCGCAGCGATCGCAATCCTTTGGATGACTGAAAAATTCCGGAACATTAAGCTTGGCTTACTGGTCGGTATTGGCAGCGGCGTTTCGCCCAAAGTCAGACTGGGCGATGTGGTGGTTAGCACACCCGCTGGACAATCTGCCGGCGTGGTCCAATGGGACATGAAAAATGTCAAGGGAAACCGTGGCTTCGAACCCATCGGATCGCTGAAGCACCCGTCCGCTTCGCTTCTTACGGCCCTCACAAAACTGCAGATTGGGCATGTGTTGTCTGGGTCTAAAATGCCAGAATACCTCAACGCATTGCAGTATAAGTGGCCGTGGTTGGTGTCAAAATATTTGCAGAGGAATTCACTCAAAAAGAATTCGCCCAAGGTAGATTACGACCAGATCAATGAGAATATTACAGATGATGAAGATGAAAGCGAAGAGGAAGACAACCCTGTGTTTTGCGACACATCTATGGTTATGAAAATGGAACCCGAGGAAGCGCTGGTGCACTATGGCGTGATCGCGTCGGGCAACCAGGCCGTTGAGGACGCTGAACTCAGGGACAGACTCAACAAAGATCTTGGTGGCCATGTTCTCTGTGCCGAGATGGGAGCGGCGGCACTGGCCCAATGTTTTCCTTGTCTCGTCATTCGGGGGATCAGTGACCATGCTGATTCTCAAAAGGACGACGAGTGGCAGGGACATGCAGCGGCTATGGCAGCAGCCTTTGCGAAGGAGCTTCTGCAATATGTAGAGCCAGAGTATGTTGACCAAGAGCCATTGGCAAAAGTCATAGTTGATGAGTGTGAGTTTGTTTCCGAGTCCGGCTTGCATAGGAAGCTAATTGATATTGTATAGTTTACAACGAGACACGACCATCACTAGCATCACTACCATTGCCGCCAGGTGTTACAGCTGATGAGGGGAGAGAATTGCAACAGTTTGCCCTAATGTTGGAGTCTGTGCAAATGATGCAGGAGAAAAAGCAAAATGACGAGGACACAGAGCAGCAATTACATGTACTGTCCCAGAAAACGGAAAGTATCAACGTTCAACTAAGGCAAATCAAGAAACAACAGAAAATGGTAGAATCCAAGTTCAGGAAGCTTGAAATATGGAAGAGTCATCTAGCTCAGAAAGAAGTTCAAAAAACTAGAGATGTATATCAGCTGCATAAAAGACAAGCAGAGATTACGGAAAAACAAGGGCAACTATCCAAGGATTGGAAACATGTGCAAACCCAGTTGCGCAGATTCCGTCAGGTAGACGGCCCCGAACATGATGACGAACTAGAGCACATGGAAATAGACGACTCGATATTACTTCGATGGTGTGTCGAAGATGGCAATGCCGAAGCAGTCGAATTACTTCTCGATGGAGGCACTGATGCGACGGCTGCACATGAAGATGGATGGATGCCATTGCATACAGCTGCAAGTAAGGGGCATGTCGATATAATTCGGCTACTACTAGATATGGGCGGGGTGGATGCTGAGTCGAAGAATGACTATGGCTGGACTGCGCTTCAACTGGCTACCGAGAGAGGATATGGAGATGTCGCGCGGCCTCTGCTTCGGGAATCTGCCAACAAGGATGCGGCAATGGCCCAAGTGCAATGGTCACACCAATACCACGGTCACGTCAAATTCGTGGCCTTCTCACACGACTCAAGGCTCCTAGCATCAGCGACATTGGATGGAAACATCAGAATCTGGGATATCGCAACCGGCCATTTCCAAGAAACGCTCCAAGACCCATGCCGAGAAACGCGCGATGGCGATCGCCGTTGGTACACGTCACTGGCCTTCTCGCATAACTCAAAGGCCCTAGCATCAGGATCAAATGATGGTTATATCAGAATCTGGGATACGACAACAGGCCAGTGCCAAGGAACGCGCCAAAACGATAGTAAGAGCGTACTTTCAGTGGCTTTCTCCCATAACTCAAACCTATTAGCATCTGGGAGTGGAACTACGATCAACATCTGGGATGCAGCGACAGGCTCACACCAAAAGACATTCGAAGGCCATAGGGGCGGCATCAACGCAGTGGCCTTCTCGAATGACCCAAAGCTACTGGCATCAGCATCAAACGATGGCACTGTTAAACTCTGGAATACGACAACGGGAGAGTGCCAACAAACGCTCCACGGCCGTGGTATGAGCGTACGTTCGGTGACTTTCTCCCATGACTCAAAACTATTAGCATTAGGATCGGAACTTGGGATTGAATTATGGAATACGACAACAGGCCAGCGCCAAGAAATTCTCCGAGGCCATAAGAATGAAGTAAGTTCGCTGGCTTTCTCCTATGACTCAAAGCTATTAGCATCTGGATCAGATGATGGTACTGTTAAAATCTGGAATACGACAACAAGCCAGTGCCAAGAAACACTCAAAGGTTACAATCGGTGTGCCCTGCCATGGGTCTTCCCGCATGGCACAAAGCTAGCAGCGGCAAGGACTGGAATTTATGAAACTTTCAAAGTTTGGGTCGTCCCAATAGATGTCCTTCCTGTCAACATGGAGGAAACTTGACTTCAAATAGCTTTGATGAATTAAAATGCAATTATTTCACGCGTTAATATGACTTTAATGTTATCTTGGACTTGCCTAACATAAAAGCTACGTCTTAATGACTCTACCGTAATTCACCTCATTGTACTTGGCGTAAAAATCAAAAGATACATATACTTTGGCGACACCCATTCCGCCTTCCAATGTAGCAGTCTGACAATATCTTTAATGATGAGAGCATTCTGATTTCTTGACATATGTGGATTCTCAACGAAATACACCGGTTAGCAACATTGGATGTTGAAATCTGAACTAGTCCCCGAAATAGCAAGGTGCAGCGCTTACCCCTGAGCTACGGTACGATTTCGAGGGCGTTTCTGGCCTGAAGAAATTCCGGCAAGTCCAATCTCTTGGTTTAGGCAGACAACCCCAATTGAGCAATAGAAGCATGTCCTTTTCAATACACAACACGAGCCTGTATCAACATCCTTGTTGTTGCAATTGGTGGTATTTGTGAACATGGAACATAACAAATAGCAGTAAATCTTCACATTCAATATTCCAATCATTTGTGGATTTACGGGGCTGCTGCCTGAGCAATACGGCCACGATGATTCCGGCTCCCCGCTCACCAGCTTTAGGGCCAATGGCCATTATTGCCTGGAGGCTATTATTCCATGTATATTAAAGCAGCTTGAGCCGATATCCGAGATAGGCATGTCAACGGCCTTGTCTAATTCCAGCTGTGTTTCCTCTTTTGTCGACTCCCGACTCCAGTCCTGCCTGAAAAATAGACCCGCTCAAGATGCCAAAAGCGCAAGCATCTCAGCCATATGTTGACGACGAGCTTAAAAAGGAGTTTTTCCTTCCCAATCTCCCACCTCCCAGCGAGTCAAAGTTAAAGCCCAACAGCACTGCCAAAACATTTTCACCCCCGAGTCAATCAGCCTTTGCCGCGGTTGTCAATTTCTTGTCAAATCCTTTAGCAGCTCTTCAAGGCAAACAAGACAGCATGGCTGGCTTCCAGTACCCCGGGGTCAATCTGCCGCTCAATACGTCGGACCGTTTTCGCTTTGACCAGTTGCCGCCCGTCTATGCGATTGGCATGCCGCAGGCGCGAGGGGCCACTTCGATGATATTGCCCATTAGGGAGGTTGCCATGATGTTGATTATGGAGAAATTGACGGACAAGCCGAATTGGCACGAAAAAGTGTTTGACGAGGCCATTGTCCAGAAGTGGCGGGAAGAGGCCAAGACTCAGTCGGAGAATGGCCTCTACTCAAGGATCATGGAGGGAAAGACGCATTGGAACGAAATACCTACGCCTCAATCACGTATTATCTCGGAAGAGGCTTTTGAGTTTGTTCGTTGGATTGCCCCCTTTGCGATGAGATAATCTGCTGACGAATTAAATTATAGTGCATTGCTGAGTTGCGCAATAAAGCCCCTTATTTTGTTAAGACTGGTCTGATACCTACTCTTGACTCGGATGGCAATGCCATTGTCAAGTCTGATGTATTGATGAGCACTGAGCTTCGCGATGAGCTGAAGCAAGCGTTCGAGACACTCTAAGCGGACCAGGCTGGAAATGTGGATTGGCATCCTGGAACCAACGACATGGTGCAGAACCTGGTCCATCCTTCCATGTACCCCTTTGTCTACAGTATGTGTTTAGTATTACCTTCTTCAGCTAAATGTTGGGACCCAGATCTAATCATTAGTGGCTTGGAAACACAGACCGATCCAGCTTTATTCTAGAGGAACAGGTCAACAAGGATAACGCCTTGGAATTTGTTGGCAAAGGCGAACTTGTACCCGAAATAACTCGCCTTGCCGACTTTGGGGGAAGATTTATCAATGTCTGTTGGAGACCGGAAGACCGAGGGACTGTCCCTCCTGAGTATCGGTCAAGCCATTATCAGTGGCTGCCAGCCAATGTTTCATTCCGCGAGGACGGGTCAGCCGAGTTTACTAGCTACATCAATAACCTGCATCCTGGAAAATACCCAGCTATATACAAGGCGATTGAGCATGCGATTGACACGGCCATACCGGCATGGGATCAGTGCCTTAAGGAGGATATCAAATTTGACGAAAGTATTACTGCGGGAAGAAACGAGTCGCGGTTCGAGTTTATTTCCGAGGCAGAGTGAGTTTTTCCTAGGACGCTCTGGATTTCTTGAGATCGAGTTGAAATCACAAACTGACGGTGGCATATGACTTAGTGATGATGACGAAGATTTGTGGACAAAGTCAATGAGGTATAAGCGACCGAGAGAGTTTAGATATAATTACTTGAATCGGTACCGGTATGGTAAGCCACCACAGCCGAGTAGGGGTGAGACTCTTCTTCCTGGCAAGTGGGTTGAGGGCCGAGATGCTATTCTCCCAGAGCCCAAGGAATTTGAGGAGATAGATTACACCCCGCCGCAGAGGATCCAGGAAAAGTTCAAAGAGCACGGGCTGCAGGTCATTGTGAAAATGGCCAGCATCGAGCTGACTCCAGAGAAGCCTCACTTTCCAGCTGGATCATGGCATGTAAGTTCAATGTTATCATTTTGTAGAGCGAGTTTATGGGACCTATGCTAAACGATTTTTACAGGTTGAAGGGCAGATGAACGAGAGAATATGCGCCACGGCGCTGTTCTATCTGGATAGCGAGAACGTGACGGACAGCCATCTGTCGTTCCGCATGCAGACGTCGGCCTGGCTGAGTGACAGGATTTCGACTGGCCAAGACAATTACAACTGGCTGGAGAGAGTGTTTGGCACTCGCCTTGGGCATGGGGGATCTTGCATCCAGAATTATGGAGATGTCAAGACTTGCGAGGGGCGAGTCCTTGCTTTTCCAAACGTATAGTAAGTTGAGTCGTGAATGGTTACACGCTGTTATATAATGCAAGACACTAATCATCTTTTGTGTCTCTTTTTTTAGCCAACATCGGGTCTCATCGTTCCGTCTTAAAGATGAGACCAAGCCAGGGCACAGGAGGTTTTTGGCGCTCTGGCTTGTTGACCCTCATGAGCGCATCGTGTCTACTGCCAATGTGCCGCCGCAGCAGAAGGACTGGTGGATGGAGGCTTCAAAAGCAGCGGAGGGTAGTCAGACGGAGATTCCGGGTAGTCTTATGACGGTGGAGGAGGCTCAAGAGCACCGGGTGAAGTTGATGCATGAGCGGTCGAGATATGAGGAGAAGGCGGAGCACAATATGGAGCGGGTATCGTACAACTTTTGCGAGCATTAGTTTGGAGCTGTAGCTGTAGCTGTAACTGTAACTGTATATATGGACTCTGTAATTAAAGTCTTCATGTAGATACTTGTTACCATCACCATCACCATCATCATGCACTGAAAATTGTTGGTTGGCGGGGTTCAAAATGTTTCAACGCGGGGCATTGAACTTTCTGTGGCTCAGCTCTGTCCTCTAATCTTATCGCACGGCTTCACCACATGCCTTTTGCAGCGTCCCATCGCCCACATGCGCCACTTTTCCAGGCAATTGAACAATTTTTTCGCAGGCGGGGTGTCTTTTTTTTTCCTCGTTGCCTCAGGCCGCAAAAGTCCCCTCTGCTAGGGCTCCCGTTAGTGGGGGTTTGCCTCAATACTGCGCATTCTGCTCTGTTCTCTGCTCTGCTCTGCTACTTTTTTTCTTCGTAGATACCCAACTCCAACACTCTTGTCGACCCAAACGAACCTCTTTTCTTCGTCTTTTTATTCACCACACACACACAAAACCGCAGCCATGGGTTTCACCGATCTCCTCACCGATGCTGGCCTCTCCCGTAAGCCAAAAATCTCTTCTTTTCGTGGCCACTTCAGCTTGTGCTAACGATGATTGTGTCGACAGTCCTGAACAGCTGGGTTTCCACCCGCTCCTACATCACTGGGTATGCCCTCTTCCCCTTGCGCAGCGAAGCGACGACGACGCTCTTCTTCTGTCCCTGAATTTCGAACCTTTTATCGCATACATTTCTTCTTTTCCCCATCGTTTGAGTCACAATCAGGCGATGATTTGCATGCAGCAGCCCAGCCCCTCTTTCATATTTTTCCACCCCTCAGTGCCTGCATGACACCGACGAAAAAAAAAAAATCATAAACCACCCCTCACTAACCCCTCCCCCGCCAAATATAGCTACTCTGCCAGCCAGGCCGACGTCGCCGTCTTCAAGGCCCTCAAGGAGGCTCCCAACGCCGCCAAGCACCCTTATGCTGCCCGCTGGTACAAGCACATTGCCACATACGAGGATGAGTTCGCCACCCTCGAGGGCGATGCCAGCAAGCCCTACACCGTCTACGGCCCTGAGGTCGCCGAGGTCACCCTGAACCCCGCCAAGGCCCCCGCCGCCGAGGACGACGATGATGTCGACCTGTTCGGCTCTGACGACGAGGAGGAGGATGCCGAGGCTGCCCGTGTCCGTGAGGAGCGTCTGGCTGCCTACCGCGAGAAGAAGGCTGCCAAGCCCAAGGTTGCCGCCAAGTCTGTTGTCACCCTCGATGTTAAGCCTTGGGGTACGTTTTTTCTTCTATCTTTACATTCCGAATCCATCTCCTGCCGATACTGGTGTCGCTTTTGGCGCGACACCACGACGGTGTATTTTTCTCATGGGTGGTGATGCTAACTTTTGCAACTACAGATGACGAGACCGACCTGGCTGCCATGGAGGCTGCCGTCCGTGGCATTGAGCAGGATGGTCTGCTGTGGGGTGCTTCCAAGCTGGTCGCTGTTGGCTTCGGTATCAAGAAGCTGCAGATCAACCTGGTTGTTGAGGATGAGAAGGTCTCCCTGGATGAGCTCCAGGAGCAGATCCAGGAGTTCGAGGACTGGGTCCAGTCCACCGACGTTGTCGCCATGCAGAAGCTGTAAGCGGGTGAAAAATACCGGTGTTGAAAGTTGTTGGAACGAATTTATCATGGGTAATGATTGGGGGATCAGAATCTATCAGTGTCTCACATAGTTTGGTATGCGCTGGGTAAGGGCTATCAAATCGCCCTCTCGCATAGTCACGGATTCTCAAAAAAACAAAAAATAAGAAGCCATAGACAAATACCTCTTTTCCGGTCTCTGTTTCGTTATTGTGATTTGTTAAGGAAAGGAATGGGTTGGTGGTCTTGGACGAGCTGAAACAGCTACATATGCCGACCTTGTGAAGGTGTATGTGATGATTTACGGTTGAAATATCGACTCGTCTGGTGTGTTGTTCAGCATACCGACTTGGTTATCTCGTATCCTTGAGACGATATGCAGTAGGTATCGCTGAGAGATACTGGGGAAGGACCCTTGAACGTTAGTGTTCTATAGTTCCCAGAATCTTCGCTGGGCCTTTAATATCACACATTGATCCTCATTACTAGTTTAATCACCGTTTTATATTTGCCTGCCTGCATGCACAAACCTCGTTTATTTGATAAAACCGTGGCTTTGCAAGCTCTCTTCATTCCACATGGTTCACTGCTGCCTGACGCATTACCTACAACTACCTAAGGTATTTGACCTTCTTATGGAGGTGTGTGTAAAGAAAACGATGGGTGGAACGGTATATTCGCAAAGTGAGTTGAATCTTACCCTATATCTTTCTCTATAAAACTAAGGCTCGCACATCTACCCCCAACTTTTGCCTCTTGACATAGGTAAAGAGTAAATAAATATTGCTCTCTTTACATAGGTAACGATGTAGAAGCTGCTGAAGGCGAGTCTCGCTATACACACTCCAATCAGCCAAGGTCGATATTGTCGCAAGACGACACGCAGATTTGGACTTGTGAAAGATAGACCATCACGCCAAACCAATTTCTCCCAAGAGCATACACACGGGCAGTTTCATAGTATGTAAAAGAATGAAAATAATATCTACATGAAGTTTGTCCCCTTCTGACCAAAACTCAATGTAAATAGAAAACTGAGTTTAACAATTAAAGAGAGTATATTGCCATTAGTCTAAAATATCATAAAGTCTTCGTCTCCTAGTTTATGCCTTCCCGTTTATATATGCCCCCCCAGTCTAGGTTCTCTATCTACGCAATCTTGCAAAGCTTTCCCGTGGTGCTATCCACAGTCCAGTCATCGCTGCCGACCGCTGTAAGGCCGAAGAATGTGCTCGTCGGATCATACTTGTTCTTGATGGACTTGAGCTTCGCGTAGTTGTTGCCGTAAAACACCTGCTGGAAGTTGGGCTGGTTCATGTCGGCCTCGTTCAAGTAGGCGCCCTTGATGGGTGACAAAGCATCCAGCTTAGGGACTAGCACACTAGTGATGTTCTTTTGGGCGTTGAGGTTGTTCTGGAAGACGAGGGGATCATATGGACTGCAAGACATGTCAGTAAGAGGGAACTAGGTGATTGATGCAGATGGTGAATAAACTTACACTCCAATGACGGTGCTTGTGATGGCTGTTCGCCAGGCAGGGTTAACGGCATTGGAGACCTTGGCACCGTTGCTGACGTTGACGGAAACACCGGAGACGACACCGCCGGCGTTGTTGATGAATTGGTAGACACTCGCCACAGAAGCAGCTCCGGATGCGGTAGTGAAGAGGTTGCGTGGGATGAGACGACCGCCAATGTTGTACTCGGTCACGTTGGGAGGAGGGTTGTAGGCATTCAAGCTGTCCAAGAAGGTAGAGAATTGATCGACGTGAAAGTCTACAAGTGGACAAGGTTAGATCCATCTTCAAGGAGGTCGAATGACCAAATGAGATCATAATGGATGAACAAACTTACCGTATCCAATACCCTTGGAGGTGAGGTAGTTGAGAGTAGGATTCATCAAAGTTTGGAGCTGCGCCTTGGTCACGCCTGGAGCATTCACAGGCTGCAGCAGGAAGAGACCAGGCGCAAGCAAGAAAACAGCACTTGCACCAGAGTCGACAATGCTGGGGAGTGTGGTCAGGAACTGAGCAACAGCGGCGTAGAAGACATCGTCGGTGATTCCCTGGTTGGTGAATGTGAGATTGGCGGCAGAAGACACCAGATCGGGGTATGCTCGGACGGTCATGGACAAGACGGCGGCATATGTTCCACCACCACCGCCGGAAAGAGCCCAGTAGAGGTCCGAATTTTGCGAGGGCGTGGCGACGAGTTGCTGGCCGGTGCTGGTGACAACCTCCCACTCGAGGACTTGATCAGCGGCGAGGCCATACTTGGTGGCAAGGGGGCCGTGACCACCGCCCTGGCTGTAGCCTCCGGCAAAGCCAACCGATCCGCCGTTGCCAGTGACGAGGGCGAGGCCATTGGCGTGGGCAAAGGTTTGGGCTTCGGTGTTTTGGACGCCGGCGCCGACTTTGATGGCCTTGCCTTTGTAGCCGTTTGCGTTGTAGTTGAGGAGCTGGGTGGTCTTGATGTTGTGCGTCCAGAGAGCCAGGGCGCCGGTTCCAGTCGACTTGCCGTAGTAGTCGTGGCCCGTGTTTCGAATGACCAGGCGGATGTTCTTCTGCTGAGCAAACTTGATCGTGGCCAGGTAATCAGCAGCAGTCGAAGCTTTGACGGAGTACTGGACGAGGGAGCCAACGACGCAGCCGGCGTCGGGCGCCGTGAAGAGATCACAGCCGCGGTTGGCGAAGAAGGGAGCAACAGGGTCGGAGGCGGACGCGATGTGGGTGTCGGGGAAGTCCCAGACGGATTTCAATTGATTGCACTTTGAGGCGCTGAAGCAGCCGAATGAAGAGCTGTGGCAGACGCTGGCTAGAGGGACTGTTGCGATCAATTTGCCGCCTAGTGTCTTGTTGAAGGCATTCCAATCTGCTGTGGAGGGCCAGCACGGGTCTGTAGGCAAGCAGCGGCAGGATGAGTTGGTAGCAGTAGAAGCGGCGGGAGAGGGAGCGATGGCAGCTGCTGATATTAAAGCTGGCACGGTAGCCAGGAGGGCGATGAGTCGAGCCATTGCTGAGGTCAATTGAGTCCGAATCGAAGCTGTGATGATGAGAATCTTTCAACACTTCAGCAGGGAATCATGGAGAAGATATATAGAACTTTCCATGGTAAGGAAAAAAGTGAGTGGACATTCATGGAGAAGAGCTCTCACAGGATGGCTTGGTGGACTTACGAGCCAATATTGCGTCTCTCCCAGGACCAGGGGGGGTTGCTCCATGCATAGACCACGTTTTTTACTATCCGCGTGTGCCACCCCTTCCAAGCCGTTCGGCCATTCATATTGCGTCCATGTCGAGCCGTGGACTCGAAAGATGTAAGAGCTAGGCTGCAAAGAGGGTTAGATGGGGTCATTTCCTTCAATCTAGATGCAGAGATGGAAGACGAGGACGACATGCCCACGAGGCAGCCCTTGCTTTTGGGATGCTGTCGTGGGTAGATTGCCACGTGAAGAGGGGAGCGGAGAACATGGAACGAAAACGGGAGGATTGGTTCAGGTGAGTTGTGCATTAGCTGAGTTTGTTCTACGGCCGAGGGAATTATATTGCACTCGTATGGTAATGCGTGGGAGCTGAACAATTTGATGCAGTTTGTGTAGCAACTCCGTTATTAACTATACCCGGACTTGTATTCCGAACTCCGGATTGACTTGATCCCCCGTATACACGGACACTTGCCAAGTACTGTAGAAACCACACAGAGCAGTCATGAGACGATGGTGATACTATTTCATATTACATGCCAAGTAGACTCTCTCGCGGAAACTGCTCTCTCGAGCAATAGTTCTCGAAGGCTTACTACCTGCATTCTCGAAGGCCCCAAGAAATGAATCATAGCTGAGCTTCGTGGGGCTCAGCCCGCCGCCATATCCGTGCGTACATGTTAGTTGATATGGAACTTTCCAAAGTTCTCAGGCAACTCAGTTAGTTCTCTCCGCACATACGACCAGCACTCGCCGACGCATTAGTGACACTATATTGAATGTCAGTGCGCAAAAGATTGACGGTGCGGCCGGGCGGTGAGATTACTGGTACATGTAAGTTATTTGCTTTTTGCACGGACGGGTTGCCTGAATGGGAAGGTCTTGTCATGGGTTGTAAACGTTCGCTTACGGTTTGGCAGCTCGTTGGGTCGTGGGCCGCGTGCAGTAGCCACAGGCTGCGATTGGAAGCGACATGTTTGTTTTATTTTGTCTCCTTGTATAAGAGAAAGAAAAAAGTTGACCGCTGGGTATGGTGCTATCTTCCTCAGGGGCCGTTGTCAATAATCTTCAACGTTCTCCATCCTGTGAAATGAACGGAGCGGATATTTTCCCCAAAAGAAGCAGAGCTGAACTTGACGGAACAAATGAGCCGATGACCACGGAGTGCGTGCATGAGACATTATGTGGTTTTGGAAAATGCTTCGGCGCATTGACAGGTGCATTGACCGCGGATCTAATGCTCCAGATTGAGTACGACGCTCTCTTGTCCATCCTGGTCTATCTGTTCCTTGTTCAGTCTCGGATTTAGGCCAAGGTGTGGTTCAGTTGGAAGCAAGAGTGACATTCCCTTGACCTTTTCTTTGCTAGGTACGGGCATCAACCTGGCCGACAGTCTACAGGTACAGGCGCAGTACCATGAGAAGAACACAAAGTACTTGCGCGAGTGCAACATCAGGTTGGGGTATCAGGGATGTATGATGGCGACAAGGGTGACGACATGCAGCCTTCATGACAAAGCAAAGGGCTGGACCTTCGGCAACACCGATATTGTGTGAGCAAGCTTTTCTATAAAGAACGACCAACATAAAAAGGAAGCAATGGTATACATGATATCTTTTTCTGGGCGTTTCGTGGTGGCCCATCGTTTCACGATCTTGAAGTGAAAGCTTTGCTTTGGCAGGATATTCATATATATGTAATTTGCTACAAGCCTATTTAAAGGAGAACAAGAGAAAGCTACTCGTACAAAACGCTGCTACAAACAATTGTAGATAAAAAAAACACTTTTCCTCAAGGGTAACAAAAGAAAGGACTGAAACAAAGTAAAATGTCTGCCACCACACTCAATTGCGTAACTCGTCGAATTGCTCCATCAACTACATCACCCATCACCCATCATGATAGCGTAAACAATGGCAATGTGTAAAGAGACATTGTCCACAGACACCAAATCTTCCACGACTGGTCGTCTGCCTTGACCGTCTTTCGAAACAAGACGCTCGTCATCAAGACTGCCCCGACTACCATTGGTCCGACATAAGCCAATGGCGAGAGTTTCCAGAAGAATGGGCAGATGCTGGACCAGGCAGCTGCAGCTATGGCGATGGAGATGCGTGAGAACTGTTCCCCCAGGAGCAAGGGAACGGACAAACGCCCCCGTGTTTTATCACCCTCCTGGTCCTTGAGATCCTGCACCTGCATAGTCGTAAGGATGACTCCGCTGATGATGAGGATCCATGTCAAGCCCTCCTGGTTGACGGTGGCCTGTGATCCGAGCGCAATGCGCAGCGAACCGTGGTTGAAGCAGCCGTATGCGACAGATATAATCAGATCCCGTACTACCTCATCTCCACCCTTGAGATCGTTGTAGAGCCAGGTCAGGATCTGGATGAAGACACCTTCCCTCCAAACTCCTAGCCAGTAGTTGAGGGCGAGGGCGATCGGGACGGCCAGCAGCATAGATCGTCTGGTCTGGTCTCCGGATATCTTGCCGGACGGAATCGGGCGCCAGGGCTTGTTGATGAGATCTTCTCGAACCGACTCTTCGGATCTCTGGTTCGCGAGGTCGAATATCAGGACGTTGTACCAGTTGAAGGCGACGACTAGGGGAAGGGCTTGGGCGACCTGCCACAGTGAAGGCAGCTGGCCATCTGCAAGATGAGAGCCGGCGAGAGCTCCTAGAATGCCAAACGTGGTGTTTGGGATGACAAAGGTGGGAAAGTTGCTTTCTGTAAACTCCCAGATCAGGTACGGGATGTTGAATATCGTGGAGACGGCCGACGAGGCGGGCTCAACTTTGTGCTCGGGATGCATGGCGTCTGCATTGCTTTTCTCCATTGTAAATAAAGACTGCGTTTTGAACAAATTGAACAAATCAATCCTTGTTGTAGATCCTGGAATGGTTGCATGAAGACGAGGAGGACAAAGCTTTGGGGAAAAAACGTCGACATTTCGACATATATATCTACAATTCTCTCCCTCCCGCCCTCTCTCACTCATTCTCCCCTTTAATTTTTTTATTTAGAATTATGCTAAGAAAATACCAAACAAGCAATAATGGAAACAATGTAGATACCACACGGAAGCACTAAATGGCCACCGAGTCCCTGAGCAGTGTCAGTTGCAATTATCCTATTGGCCCAGCCGGAGAGAACGAGGTGATATCTGTGGGAACTCCAACCACGTCCTCAACTGATTTGACATTCACCCCTTGCCCGAAACGTGCTATATTCCATGAGCTATAATAGCCTTTCCGGGTGCAAACTCGACATCTTGTGATCATCCGGTATGGATGAGTTGTGACTTTTCTTGGAGACGCCGAAAATGGTGTTGATAGTGCCACTCCTCCTGTGTTTTGTCTTTTTTGCTACTCGGACAATTCCAAGTAACAAGCTAAAACTCGGCTACTAGTTACCAAGCATATTTTGTGGAGTTTGATAAGCGTTGGTTAAGCTCTTTGCGGCAACTGACAACGCTCGGGTCCATGATCTTTGACTGCGGGATCTTGTTACAGGATGCGGCTTCGGTTTCGGCATTCAAAACTATGACAGGTACTCACAAGTACGGTTGATCTTGAAGATGTTGGAGATTTCTCCATGTGATCTTAATGAAATATCTTTGTTTCAAAGGTACATGTAAGTAGCGGCATGCAAAACCGCTTCCTTCGATCCCGCTTCGGCTTACAAGCTCCCCGGCCTAGAACCTGAGCACAGACCCATGGCGTTATAATGCTTACATGTATACCGGATGCGCATTATCTAGCTCTTACCTGCATTGTACTGCCTACTCGTATATCAGTAATCCTTGCGAGGGAGATACTATCCCTGTTGCCCTTGTCTCTCAAGGTGCACGGGTCAGAGGCTGGGTTGTGCACAGACCGGGTATACAGAGAAACGGTAGAGATGGGATGAAAAAGATCTGCGCCAAGTTTAGCCTGTTGCACGGATAGTAAAGTGCCGCGTCTTGGTGTCGTCCCATCTTCTTGTGCAATGATATCAGTGGGAGCTTCCGAGTTGGGATATTGCAGATTTCACACTAACATACCCGAAGGAGAAATCCGTAGTTGAGATATTACAGGTTTTTAGCGAGTTTGATGCTAAACTTGGCTCGCGAATTAGTTACTACATTAGTCTCGGGAGATTGTGTCAGACCACGGACTTCAAGACGGGCTTCCTCGGCCCGGAAAGACCAGACGGTTTTTAGCACCAAAAAGTGGGATTTTGGGTGTTCCGGCTCTTTGGCACAGTTCACTGGTATTGGATTGGGAATGGACTGGGGGGTTGACAGGACCGGGATGTGGCTGCTGGGATCATATGGGAGAGCGCCTAAAAGTGCTTGTGCCTGTATGAGCCTTGCAGAACCCGCACGTTTACATGTTTAACTCTACAAGGCCTGCCTAATAAGTTTTAGATGCGGCATTCGATACGGAGTGCTCGTAACAATACGCAGTGTAATCTTCAACTTAGTCACGG